>JAAMPD010002934.1:0-12204 GCA_025266255.1 Trissolcus basalis
TCATTTGGGACTTGAAAGCTGGAACTTTCGAGTTAGTAGCAGGTAAAATCTACTATCGTGTAATGAGCTACTTTCGAGGCTGATTTGGGACTCGAAAGCTGCCACTTTCGAGTTAGTAGCAGGAAAACGAACATTTCAATTTATTTAATGAACATTTGTCAATAAAACATTTTCTATTGCATTTTAATTCAGATAAACATGTCTAGTATTTATGACATATATTTGGTGAAGTAATTAGTTTAAAGAACCAATTTTATATGTCTTCAAAGTCTGTTCATTTTTGTCCCATTTTGTTCGTTTTTACCCCACTTCACCCTACATTTATTCATCATAAATAATTTGACAAAGTAGCTTTTATGTTCCCAAAAATTTATAACAAAAAGACGTATAATTTATAGTTGAAAAATAAAAAATTAATAAAAATAAAAAAATAATAAATTATTATTTTATTGTTAATAATTATTAATAACTAAATGATAAATAAAACAAATAAGCAAGGTTGCATATCCCTCCAGCTAAAAATAATTCATAAAAAAACTAAACCAATTTTGTTATTGTATGGTCTTTTGGAAAATTTTTTGTATAAGGATACATTTATAAGGTATACTTCAAAGGTACACAATTTGCTATTGTTATTATCATATTATTATTTATGGTTCGCGTGAACTGGGTAGACATAACACATTTTGTCAATCGAGTGCAGATTTCTTAGTCGGTAGCTTCAGTTTTTTCAACAGTGAACGGTTTCTCAACAGCTACTACGGTGCAATTCTCAATAACGAGGTCCAACTTTGGTCTCCTTTTTTCATCAGTACTCGTTATAAAAGCCCTCCATATGGCACCCTTTAAATATATCACATTTATTAAATCATAGTTTCCTTAGATCAATAAAATCAATCAATTTTTTTATTTGAACTGGTCGAAATCAAATGGTTTACTGATCTGCCGAATAATTTTTCAGAGAACAAAATAATATTGTATCTCCTATAGGATGAGAAAAAATATCAAGTTCGGTTCAATCAAATCTCCCAAAGATGTTATGGTTGACCGTTTTTTGTAACTCCTTAAAGATCCACTAGGCTTCTAATTTTTTTATACCTTCACTTTTGGATTACTTTTACTCATCTTTGTTATGCTCGTTTCAAAAAATAATCCATTGGAATCAAATTCTTGAGATCTCTTGTTTAGATTCTTAATTATTCTAAATCAATCTGTACTTTTTCAATTTTGTATAACCATGCAATACTCAAATCAAATAAAAAGATTGTAAAGAAGAGTAATATTTTGTAGAAAAAAAAAACGAAATTTTGTGTTTACCATTCCTTTGATGACTTTGCCAAATACAACTAAATCACCGTCCCACGGTTCGTATCTCGTTAAATCGAATTGAAATTCAGTATTCACTTTTAGGTCAAAATCGTTCCTCATCGACAACCAACCAGCTCCATAGTGCTGCAGCTTGAAGTTCTCTCTTTTGAATCTATGGCCATAAATGCTCTGACCTATTGAATAAATGACGAAGTCAAACTATATAGTTTTATCAATTATTTTGATTTAATGACAAAAATGATGAAGACAAAGATATTACCTTCACTTCCATCTTCATTCTTGAAACGACCAGACCACATCGACAGGGTATCAATATGGTGGATATCGCTACCCTTATATCCTTGTCCGTAAGGTCGCTTGCATAATTCGACAAAATTTTTAACAGTTTTTGGAACAAGTTTGCCAAAAAGTCCGATCTCAACTGGGCCCAAATTTTCCCATTGGGCGCGTTTCATTTCTATGATGACCTAAAACCAAAGATTATTTTAAAAAATCATTGGAGCTGAACGCCAATTCGACAACGATTTCAAATTTCCAATAATTCAATAGTAAAACTTGGATCAATATAGTTGTAGCAAAATTTATTGTTGACATTCAAATGAGCGAGGTATTTAAAAAAGTATCTGCTTAGTGTAGAACATAGGATCATGATCAAGTTCTTGTTTGATCTGCCATCATTTTATAACAGTAAAGACGAGTTATTTGAATCAAGAAAATATGATGGCAATATGTTAACTTGACTTGTTAATTAAATTCTTCAATCAAACCTATAATTTCAATACAATTACGATGTGATTCACATCCGTTGAAATATCAAAACATAAGAAAACAACAAGTAGTCGAAAGTAGTGGAAAATTGAAAACATGATGTAACCTTTTTGGTATCCACTTTAATAAATGGAAATAATCCAATATGGTCATATCGGTAATAGTAATCTTTTGAGAATTTAAAGATCGTATATGATCGCAGCTCAGAAACGAAAATTTAGAACTTGCGGTACAATAAAACTGTATTTTTCAAATAATTCATAATTTTTCATAATAATTTCTATATTTTTTAACCAATTTTGTAACAAATCGTTAATGATTTTTTAATTAAAAAAAACGCGAGTTAAAAATATCTAATTGGTTCAACGAAGTGAAAAAAATACTCACTATATCTGTGACTCTTGGATCTGAGATGGCAAAAACTAACGTAACGGTTGCAAACAGCGACAACAACGAAAATTTCATTTTCTCGTTGGTTTTTTTTTTTTCTATTTATGTAGAAGATGCAGTCGCAAATGTTGAACGTCAGTTCGAGTTCTGTTGAAATAGTGATGTCGCCTTCCTTTGAGCAAGATTAGCAACTCTATCATAAGTTATAATTAATTTGATCATTTATTAAATTATATACGTAGTAATGACAATATTTGGAGAAGGAGTTACCTAAGAAGAGAGCAGAGGTTGGAATACACACAGCATAATAATGATTCATTACGGTTATATAGAGGAAATTCAACGGTTCATCCAACCGAATACAATTAATTAATTTTTCCACTTACTTGGATAATACATATAACATTTTTTTTAATTTCATACAGTCAGAAAACAGAACAAATAAAGCAACTTGAAGATTTTTCTCTACTTTAATTATATTAATGAATATTTACAATTCTTGAACAGGATGAAATTCAAAATTGTTTTGTAATAATTTTTGGTTTCATTCAAATTGTCGTTTGTTGTTGACGATCTTCCCGTTTTTTATTTTTGATTAACTGTTCAGCTTTGTTTTTCAGTTACTTGTCTACGTTGCATTTTTGTTATTTATTACTTATTACTTGTAGGCTTCGGTTTTCCCAACGCCAAATGGTTTTTCAATAACTTCTGTGGTACAATCAGAAATAACAACGTCCTGAACTGGCTTACTTGCCACAGCATCCGTAGCATCCTCCATACGACGTCCTTTAAATAATCATATTTTTAATCAATAGTTTATCAATATAATAAATTTTATATTTTTCATTTGATTCAGAGTGTTTTAGTTTTTGTAGCAAATAGGTTTACATGCTTACTGAAATAAAAAAGAAATATATAAAAATGTAAAAACGATTCTAGATTCTAAAGAATTATATGTGATTCAAAATCTTGAAAGTTTCAAAATCCAAAAGATTTTTAATAAAATTCCAAATAGATTCGAGTGGACGCATGTGACTTTGAGGAAAATCACCCATTTAGTGCAAATGCACGTAGTTTCAAACTATTACACTTGACTTGATGATTGTACCACAAATCGTAGATGTGAGGAATATACTCTCTGTAAGGTTATTCAGATATATACAAAACAAAAAGTAGACCAAAATTTCATGTTACATGAAGATTACATGGAACATATTAAATCTTGGTCTTTCGATAACAAAATTTTAGAATAGTAACAATTTGTGGAAAAAATATAAATATAAAAATATTGTTATTACTAAACGTGAGAAAAAAATTATTATATTGAATATTAATATATATTAATATTCGCTATGAATGTGCATACAGCAATCTCAAATGAGTAACACAGTCACTATAAATGTGTTACTATTTGAGATTGCTCAAATCAATGTCAACAAATGATCATCACAAATGACAAATGATGTCAGTAAATGCGCATAAATAATGGATTATAACTAAGTAAAATTAGTCATTGAAGTTATAAAAATATATAAATTTATTAAAAATCAGGGGCTACAACCGGGTTGCGTAGAGAATTGAGCGTGACAACGTCGTTTATTAACTTATGACCGTTGTTTTGACCATAACCGTTTTGAATTTATGCTCGTAAAAAATGTTTATTATTTACTATATTAAGCATTATGCCATAAATTGCATACTTTGATTTAAAGAATATTATTTGAGAGTTTGGTTGTTTTGAATTGTAATCATTGCTTGAATTATAGTACACCTGGCTGAAAAATTTTAAAAAAAATATATGACCGCACCGATAGATCGGTGAAATAGATTTTAGGAGTGTGCGTAAACGCACCGCCAGATAGACGGGAACGATTTTAGCAGTGCGAACGCACTGCCAGATCGCGGGAAACGATTTAGCAGTGTGCGAACGCACTGCTAGATCGGCGGAAACGATTTAGCAGTGTGCAACGTACCGTTAGATCGGCGGAAACGATTTTAGTGGCGCGAACGTACTGCTAGGCGAAACGATTTGCAGTGCGAACGCACCGCTAGATCGGCGGGAAACGATTTTAGCAGTGTGCAACGCACCGCTAGATCGGCGGAAAACGATTTGGCAGCGTGCGAACGCACCGCCAGATCGGCGGAATACTAAAGGTGCAAATATAATATTCTGGCAGCAGTGTGCACACTGCAAAAGTTTTTGCACGCACACTGCCAGAGTTTCGCACGCACACCGCTAGAATTTTCGAAGGCCCCTATCTACCGATTATAAGATGCTGTCACGTCAAAAATCTAACTTTGGATTGAACGTCGAAACTTAAGAACCAAAGATTTGTGTCGTTGATACAAATTAGAAAATGATAACAATTATTTATACTCTACTTCAAACTCTATCCGCATTGTGTGCAAGACATAAGAACAATATTTTTTTTGCTATTAAACATTTTAGTATTTTTTTACTACAATTAAGTATCACAAATTACCCCGAACACAATTACCCCGGTTGACTTACCAATAGTAAAGACGACAACAGAATTAATTTTTTTTTTGTTAATGTGCAAACGACGAGATTGAGCGTCGTAAATTTGAGTTCTGTCAGACTGCAATATCAAGTTGCAATCAATTTAACCATTTATTTAATTACGCTTAATGAAAATATTTTGAGAAGGGGTTACCCAAGAAGAAGACAGAGGTAGGCAAAATAATGATTCATTGCGGTTTTGAAGGAAGTACAGCTAAATACATTTTTTTTACTTGTGTATATGTATACAAATTTTGGACTTTAAAACATGATATTAAACATAATCGCAATAAATCATGAATTATTTCAAACAGAAAATTGATAAATAGGATTATTTTATATTGTTTAAATCCTTTTATTGTAGTCATTTTTTTCGATTTTTTTAAAATTATTTTCAATCGTTGTACTGATAGTTTTGATTTAAGTTAACAGTTAATTGTTGACCTTTATTTTATTACTTAATTTATACTTTCTTTAATTGGGCACATTTTTTCTGATTGAATTTTAACTCAGGAGGAATGTCAAATTGTGTGTTCGAAAATGATTGTGAATCCAATGCCGATCGAATTCGACGTGATCTAGTTTTAAATATCGAACCAAAACCGGTTTTAAATTCTCTCTCGGCTTGCGTCACAATGGAAGGGGGTTTCACATTTGTGTAATTGCCGTCGAAAATTTCTAAACACTATCATTACACTCCTATCAACTTATCAATCATTTCAAAACGAGATTTGCAAATATTTCCTTGTTCAATATTTTAATATTCCATTAAACTAACATATTTTTTTCTTCCTCTCATGTTCCTACAAGATACTCAACAACACACCATAACTATAAAAAAATATTTCAAGAAATGTTCATTTTTTTATGAACCATAAATAAATAAAAACATAAATACATAATAAAATTTGTCACGCAGTGTATCGAACCTAAAGAGGATGTTCGAACAGCAAAAAGGTCATCCCTTTATTTTTTGAAATAGTGATGCTCCTCGAATCGTAAAGACATCTGACGCTGATCGAATTCGAAGAGGCAAGAAAAACAGGAAACAACGTCTGGAATGAAAATACGTCCTACCTACGGGATATAAATAATTTTTAGAAAATAAAACTGTTTTCTGCAGTAAGAGAGGCCGGAACGTTCTGTTTTCTTTGTTTTTCTCATTTGTTGTTTTGTATTTATGTTATTAATTTCAATTGGAATTAAAATGTATAAATTTTTCCCATCCAGACACGTTGGTTAGAGTAGTGGCGCCAATGTAAACATGCGTCGACGCTCGTTGTAGAATGGCAATCATACGTATACGAGACCTGCGAGAGTCACATGGTAGCAAACGGTTTGTTAGCGACGTGAATTGGCAACTGTTCGCCAGCGCCATATTGCCATTCGGCTAAACTCACACCTATCATCTGACGCAAACTTTATCAACAATTGGTTCACGCAATGACGAGTAACAGAATGAAAATCAACATGTTGTGACAGTGTACAAAAATTGTCTCAAAGTATGGGACGTAAAGAACAGAAAATTAGAAAAGATCATACAAAATTGACAGTCAATGACATTTAACATTTTGTAAACATTTGGTAAACAAAATAACACAACAATGAGACCGGCACAGAGAAGACAACACGGATTGCAGTATGGCATTATGTTGCTGGGCATGCAACTTGTCAATTATGGCATTGACAAAATTCCTCCTGCGACTTTGGTCGCTGTCGTTGCACAGGTGAGATTATTCTGAAAGAAATTTTTTCTTCGAATTGAAAAAATTTGAAAAAAAAATCTTGAAATAATATTTTGTTAAGTTAATTTTGTAATTGAAAATAACACATAAGATGATTTCTCTAAAACTTCAGAAGATCAAAATTTCAATTTGAGACGTTTTTAAAGGAGAAAAAGGCAAAAAACCATCCGGTGATTTTGTTTCTAGAAAAACGTATATTTAACGATTACTGTCACTCGATGAATCAGAGACTATATGTTTATGTTTTTTACCCGAATAAAATTTCTATTTCGTTCTGAAATATATCTAAATTATTAAAAATAATATATTTCATTAAATATGTACTTTTCGCAAAATCTATTATTTTATTTCATTGTATATTAACTTTTTATTTATAAGTTTTTTAGTAGTATTATTAAATAAATAAACAATTTAAAAATACAGTCGAGGTGCAATGCAAATTTCATTATGATTAATTGAATTTTTATTTACGTTATTTATAACGCGAGTTTTATGAAAATTAATGGGAGTGTTTATTTTGTTTAATTCTGAAACTAATGTTTTAGGCCCTTCTGTACACGGGGATAATAAAAGTCCCATGGAACCCAGAAGACATCTGCATCTCCACGTCAAAAATTTTACGTTACCGTGACTGGCGCTCTTTCATAATGTCGAATTTTGAACATGGCTCGGACATGCATCTGTACTACAACATGGTATCACTGATTCTAAAAGGATCCTTCCTTGAGCCTCTCTATGGTACTTCGAACTTTGTCTTGCTGATTGGCATACTCTCAGCAATGTGCAGCGCCATGTATGTGAGCCTGGGTTACGTGCTCACCCAGCTGACAGGAGACTACGGTTACTACACAGCTTGCGCGATCGGTTTTTCTGCCGTGCTCTTTGCCCTGAAAGTGATAGTGATCTGCGAGGAACATGACAGGATGCATGACGTTGGGGGTCTGAGAGTTCCTAGTAAAATTGCTGTTTGGGCTGAGCTTATTCTCATTCATCTGCTTGTGCCAAACGCCTCCTTTGTCGGACACCTTGGAGGAATTCTAGTCGGCTGTTTGTACTGCTATACGTTTGTTGGAGAGTTCGTAGATGACAAGATCCAATGGCTCACCGGGTTACCGATTATTCACGAGGAAGAATTTTATAGACGACGTAACTGGAGACGTTCCTAAAGACTTTTTACAAACTTTTAACCCTGTACATACATGATAGAATTTTATAACATTGCAAGTATCTGTTTACTTAAAATTTCAAGTATTTTGCAAGTCAGATTATAAACTAATGTTGAAACTGATTCGGAATTAATTTTATGATAATAAGTAAATTACAAATTACCATATTTCAAGTTTTAACAAAATTATTAAGTTGAACTTTTATCCCATCATGTATGAAGGGTTAAAATACTCAAAACAATTAAAAAATCAAAGGCTATAAATTTGAATAATATTTTTATCATTTCCTCACAAAATTTGGTGGAAATTTCAACATTCTGAAAGCGAAACGTATGAAAAAATGTGATTTTACGTCAGTTCCAAAAGATCAAATTTAATCAATGGAAATGATCCGTCTAACGAATGAGCATATGTACAAAAGTTTTAAGGGTATCAGATAAGAGCTCACAAATCTTTAAAACTAGTTAAATAAGTGTCCTTGTTCTGAAATATTTGTTAAATTGTCTATCAGAGTGTTTGATGTTTGCAGGTTGGTTGTGATGTGACTTAAAAGAACGCACGTTTTTGTTGTGGCGTACAAAAGATATGTATAAACAAATATTACACGGTGTTCGAATAAACATTTCTATTTTTTATTAATATATATTTAGCTTATAGTTAATTAACTCGCGCGTAAGATTCTGTACAAAGTGTAAAGGCTAGTTATCTCGGTGTCTCTCGCCGCTGGGCTTGACGTAAAAGGATCAGCTGAAAAGAGAAACAGTTTTTTAATTGTGAATAGTTAAATTGGACAAATTAAAAAACTGAACTGCAAATCAACTATTTTTTCTTCCGGTGATACTGAAAAAACTCACCTAAAATTTCAGGATTCATTTTACACGGGACGTTATAAAATGTTAGATAAGCTGTAAGCTTATCCAGTGTGTCTGAGTTGTGGCATGACGTCGTTCCAGTCTTGAGGTACTCTTGTAAAACGGATTGCAACTCTGAAAAAAATCATAAATTATAAAATACCAATTACATGCTAGCAAGAATTCATAAATTAGTCTCAGCTTTGAAGAAACGTTGGAAAAAGCATTTATATTTTTCAAATATAAAAATCAACTTGTTAAAGATGAAACAAACCTGGTTCCCACGAATCAACAATTGAGGCAGTTTTTTGTTGATGGCTAAAATACTTTCCAAATTGAGTAGCCTGACTTCGTCTTCGGAATAACTTTTGATCATTGATATCAGTTTGATTTGCCACATCATGTGCGAGTTCGGTCGCGTACTGATCTCTTCGATGATCTTGTGCAAGCTCATCCAATAAGGCAAAAGACTAATCTTGTCTTTAACAACGCATTCATAGATGATGGTGGCAAAAATTTTTGTAAACGAGTGCTCGACGTGGGAAACCGACTTCGTCAGGCTCAACTTGGAACTGGATGGTGCAGACGTTTCCATCACGTCCATCTTCTGGCTCGTATTTTCAAGTTGGCTACTAGATTCAATGGCTGATTTGAACGAGGTTGTTGTATTGTTCATCATGTTCGTTTCAAACGAATCTTCCAAATTTTTCGCATCTGTTTCGGTGATTCTAGACTGATGGAGGAAGTAGTTGACAATGTTCAGAACTGTTTTGTCATTCGTAAAGGATGTGATATCTTCCGGCCTGGCTGTCCAGGCAACGTCTCCTGTAGTCAAGGGTTGGGCCAACGAACTTCTGAAGCCCTTGAAATAAAAAGTAGCAAACATTCACAAAGTAATTCCAAATCCAAAAGAATACAACATTTCAAACAGCAAGAAAGAAAAAAGAAAACAATAATGAAATTAGATAAAATTGGTTAAACATTTGAAAATTAATTTGATGTTTACATTTGGATCCTCAATATAGGACAGGCAGCCAGCTCTCTGTTTCACATCCAGAGTGCCACACTTTTTCAGCATACTTTCTAGCAGGTGCCAGTTGTGTCCTTTCTCAAAAACGATCTGCCAGTATCGGTCGTCCTTCAGGATCACTTTTTTGAGGCTGTCGAGTTGTGGCAACAGGCAGGGGGCTTTCAGTAAAACCGTCTGGCCCGTTGCAAGGTCATTCGAGGTGAATGTTAGGTGCACATTTGCGTAACAAAACTGGCCGTTGTCGATATCTTTCGGCAAAATTAGTCGCGGCTCACAAGCTAATACGTACAAGTGTCTGAGAGCCTGCAGGTGATATCTATAAAGAAACAAACAATCTTTTAACAACGTATCATTTGACAATTAACTAAATGAATTTATTTACAATATAAAATTAAATTCATTTATTCATTGCAGTACAATCAAGTCTAAATGTTTTTCATCACAATTAAATTTACCTGTTATCATTGCTATGCGTTGGAAATTTGGGAAACAGAGAAATGATGAGAGCAGCTACAGCACCTGGGCTGTTTGATAGCGTGTATCTTCCTCCTCCAAGAAAGAGGAATCCTAAAGCCATGTGGGTGGCCAAGTGCGAACCATAAGTGACGACACTGTTCGCCACTCCAACACGAGTTCTAATGTGCCTGCACACTCTCATAATCTAGAAAGACAAAATAATTTCAAATATTTCTAAACAAACTAATAACTAGTTAGACTTGAATCAGAAACAACAAAACTCACCTCTAAATTGCCAGTACCAGCCATCACAATAGACGTCGCCAAAAGAATCACGTTTAAGCAAGTCTCAATAGTTGATTTCCCTGCCAATTCTGCGATCGATTTATGCGAAAGTGAAACAAAAGTTTCCGTGTAGTTGTACAAAGTTGAAAAAGCCGACATGTTTGCAGTGCCAGCGTATTTCAGTCCTAGAGCCAAGCAGGCTCCTGCGATGATGTTACAATAGGCTTGACTGGAATTCAAAATTGAATTTTAGAAATGATGATTTGAAATAATAATTAGTATTGTTATCAGAAATGCTAACTTCATAGTTTCGAGATCGACTTCTTGCATGATGTCTGGCGTTGGTTTCTGTAATCTGTATTTTGATACGATGTCAGGGATGTGACTTGAGATCCACGATCTGGACGGTCGGATCTCGTCCCAGAGGATTAGCGACCGAGCTAAAACTCGTAGCAGTAGCAAGTCAGGTCTGACAAAGTCTAGAAGATACTGTGTGTCTGGTGCGCGCATCCATTCAGCCACGGCTTTATTGCCACTGTTAAAATACATAAGACCTAAGGCTATCGTTGCTCCTGGAGATGTTACGTTGATTGAATTGCCTTCTCTAATTTGGTAACTGAAAAATTGAGTGAAAATGAATGTGAATGAAATTAATTAATTAACATTAAAAATGAACGAAAATTATTAATTCTAGTTTACCTAGGTGACTTATATTTATCTTTTTGCGATCCGGTGAAGGGTCTTACATTCCCACCGACCATGTAATAATGTAATGTATCTGGAATACTGGCCAGATCCGAACCTTCTCCATGACCAAGAACAACCAAACCCAAAGCAAGACCAGCTGCTAAGGAATACGATTCTCGGTCTACGCAGTTTTTCATTTCCGGTCCAGGAGGCCGACCTAAACACAGAAACAATTTCACATTTCAATGTAACTTTCATTCTTTTCACATCTTTATTCATTCAAGTTCAAAAAAGATTAATAATTTAATTAAACCCGTTACCAATTTCAGATAAAAGTGCATGAGCAATGTGCCTATTAGCAGTCTGTTGGTATACAAGTCCCACTCCCATCAACGCAGCGACCTGCACATTCTGATGGATGTTAAGTTCGATGCTCGTGGGGGGTAACAAAGTTTCAACATGAAGGGACAAAAGTTTGGTCATGGAAACGTCCATGGTCCCTCGGTAGGTTGCAGAAAGACCCAAAAGTAGCCCCACACTCGTGGCTTCATGATACTCCACAAGGTACTCGTACGTGCTGAAAGGTGCGAGGTTTTTCAGATGGCCGTTCAGTCCGAGAGCCATAAGAAATCCGGAATGCTCGATTCCCAATTCGCTCTGTTGATTCTTGTTGTAAACAATCCAAGTGGAGTCAATGTTGGAGGCCTCTGGGTGAATCCTCAATCCTGCAGCCACTCCGTTGTGAAACGAGGGCCAGAGGTTCATGTTCGGAGGCACGTCGATGTGCGAGAGCTCTACAATGGTCCCTCGGGGAGGTGCCCTGCCTATAAATTAAAAAGATTCGTTAAAGTAATGTCGAACCGGGAGTTACCGACATTACAGATTTCTTGATTAAAAATTAATACAGTGATTGTAATTTGATTTCACGAGAAGAGCGGGATTCTCTCAGTTATTTTACACATTCCTAAACAAAAAA
>JAAMPD010002935.1:0-12199 GCA_025266255.1 Trissolcus basalis
AATATTCTTGAAATATCATCAAATATTATTAAACTTTTAAGACCATTTTTTAAGCGGACTTATAAAGAATATAATAATAATAATATTACGTAAAGGGAATAAATAGTTTTTTTTTTCACTTTTATATTAAATTCTATAATTAAATTAAAATAAAATTTTAGTAAATTTCGCACCGACTATTGATTTGATTGTATCAGTGATACATCCATTTAATCCTAAAATCAACGAGATTGTCAAAAATGCGTTCCAAAGATCTGCGTTACTCCTCCTAATTAAATATGTAAAAATAATAATTACTGCTGGTAATCCGTAGACCATTACCTAAAATTAAAAAAACAAATTGCAATTAAACTTTTTGGTCAACCTTTATGAAACAGTAATTCAAAGTGTGTTGTTGGAAATATGGAAAAAAATCTTATGATGAAGAAAATACACTTGACATGATTATTGAAAAGTTAATAAAATAACGTGTTTAAAATCTTCCACGGACAAAAATATATTATATATAAATGTTAAGAAATATATAAATAAAATTATATATAATATACAAACAAAAATGTATAATACAAAGTTTATTGAAAAAATATATTATATTTATGAACAACATAACATTCAAATATATTTGCAAGTATATTTTTGTCCCTGTGAGATGTCAGATAATGAATATATTGTTTGTCGAAGAAAAACGCCTGTAGGTGGATTACCCAATGTACATTTTTGAGATACGTCAATCAAGCGAAAAGAATAACAAATCAAAACCTATCAAAATAAGATAATTTTCGTAATCCAATTTTTTTTTATATTTGTTACCCATAAATAATTGGTTGGAAGGTACGAATCAGTCTGCGGATAAGCGTACAGTCCAATTTCAGCCGCCGAAATTTCTCGTTTGAAAGGAGGAAGATCATATAAATAAAGCCTAAAATATGAAACATTACATCCAACAATCTAATTGACCATATTAATAATTGCAGAATGAATATTTGAAATTTCAAAAGATATGTTATGTTGGTTAAATGAATTGAGCTTACTTGTTAAATGTATGCAGAGAAATTCGAATAGCCATCTCGATCCAAAACGAAAACGACAGGATCAATTTGTACCATGAAAAAGGCATTGCTTTATTGTGCTCATCATCTGACACAATTCGTTCGGTTATCTTTCGCTTTGTTGTCTTTTTTTCACGGTTTATAATTAGAACATTTAATCTTGTTTTATTATCAGGCTGCAAATCTTTATGTGAACTAAGCATAACATTTTTGCCATTCCCGATTATTCGGACGACGTTCCTTTGTAATTGTTCCTTCGACAGAGACGAATGAAACAAATAATAAAAGTTATACAAAAAACAAACATACAAAATCAATCAATTCGATTGTTACAAAATTTCATAACTTACATTTTTCGTGCTAAAGTCTCCTTTAATAATCAAACTCATTTCAACTTGTCTATTCCTCCCGTGAGAGAAACCGTCCGAAAACAGAATTAATGAATGTTTTTCATTTAGCGAGCAGTGATCATTACTTGAACTATGAATATATTCTAGACAATTATATATCTCCTCTATATATACAACCGATTAGCACATATCTAATCAAGTACGATAACAAAATTAGGCAATTTTTTGGGTAATGCGCACTCTAGCCCGTGTGTATATAATTTACTTAACTTCTGACCAGTTAACGATGGCACCGGTCGAGCGAATATTTATTATTATAAACGAGAGTCAACGAGATAGAGATAGATCCCCCTACCACCTAGCTGGTACACTTTTTATTACAATAATTATCAATAAATCAGTCAAACGAGATCAGGACGGACACAAATATATCTGCATCTAGCTCTGAGTAATCATCATATTTTTATTGCAATAAATAATCTGAACAAGACATGATGATGCGAAAACAATTGTACAACTAAGAACAACGACTTTCATTGTATAACATTCTGTGGGGAGTTTCTTTATATACAAGATAAACCAATTAAGAGCAATGCTTGTAATAATACTTGGTAACATCAATCGTGTAATCATTTAAACGTTGAAGCGCGTCTCGGAGCCGTCGGCGAGCATGAGCGTCACCACGCGGTTGTTGATCCAGATGAGTCTGGCCAGTCGCATGGGATTGAGACGAGCCACGTCGTTGATCGGTGCGGTGCTGTACGATTTTACACACCGCGTTTGTGAATTTCCCAGGCCGAACATACCGCTAGTCGTTTGCTGCAATGATAAACGATATTAGTCAGATAATAAGAAAACAAAACAAAAACAAACAAATACAAATTTATTTTGACATTTGGTCAGTGAGAAGTGCCCGTATTTGTTTTTATCTATACAATTCAAAGAATTTAGATTAGGTTATATCAGTGTATACTGATACCTTAATAAATAAATAAATAAATAAATAAATAATTTAACAGGTATACACCCTTGACATCCTGGTTATAATATTGAGCTTAATATTAACTTCTATGATTAATCGTAATACTTAAACTCTAAGGATTCTAAAGATTTCTAAAAATATAATTGGATGCTTTCTTCTCAAACCGACTCAATGATGTGTCAAAAAGGTCCAGTGACGCGTTCAATTCGTTTCATAATTTACTCAGTCTTTCTATTGTACTATATTTATAATAATTGGTCTTATGCCTATCAACTACAAACATGTTTTTTTTTTTTAATTCTTGCACTCATAAATTTTTTTGATATATTGTTTTTGAAAAATTAGTGTAAAAAAATGTCATAGTATTATTTTAATTTTTAATTGATTGAAATAATGAATCATTTATAAGTAGCTCTCAATTGAGAGGTCAAAATTATAATTCCATTAAGTGAAATTTGTTCCTCATTTTGTAACGCTTTGATTGAACTCTTTCTTGCATTTTTCTGGATGTTCATATAGATTTAAGTCGACTTGTAAGAAGTGAACATTGTTCGTACGACTTGTTTCGGTTTTTTTAATTATTCTAAATAAAAAAACTAATACGTGAAGTTCAATCGAACTTGTGGATCAATTGATAAACTGAGGACAAAGACACGAACCTGCCAGAAATATAATTTGTTTTCTGTACAAGAATAACTGACGAGGAACTTTCCTTCGGGTGAAAAAGCAAGTGCAGTGACTGGAGCTTGGTGCGCACACACGGTCTGACACTTGACGTTGCCTCGCAATTCGTACAGAGCCAACTGACCATTTTTGCTTCCAACAGCTATTCTGCGAGTTGCGGAACAATGACTCACCTGAAAAAGAAAATTGTACATGAAATTGTCAATGACAAACAAAAAAAAAAAAAACAAAAGTGATTCAAAGAATGAACAAATCAACTCACTTGATTGAAACGACAAACTGCAGGGAAAATATCGTTCAAAGATTTGGTACGCAAGTGTCCAGGATCGAGGCAGTGTAAAATAATGTCCATGACCTGGATAGAAAAAGATGTAATGCTGTTAATTATTGTTTTTTTTTTGAAGTTTGAAGATAATTTTTTCAGTTGAATTACCTCGACCAAAAGATCGCTCATCTCGCTCTGCATCTTATCAATGAGCTGTTCAACGATGCGCAATATTTCTGGTTTCGCTCGAGCAAGAACACTATTTGGACCGACATTGACGTTGAGATTTTGAGGATTTTGTTGCAGCGTATTGTACCGAGCAACTTCCCGAGCCATCGTTGTGATGAAGGCTGCTGGTCTAGCGGTTGCGATCAACGTAAGGGCGTGACGCGCCGTTCGGCAGGTGTCGGCTTGCGGAGTCAGTGGTAATCCATAGGTCATGCTTGGTACCAGCTTGTCTGCTTCGCAACACATCTCCAAAAGACCCAACAATACCTTTGAAGTTGAAAAATTAAAAATTAAAATCAGTCCGTTTTTAAAATTAACAATTTTTCAATGATTTAAGGTCCCCTAGTAAAAAGGATCATATATTGCTCATATATAAAACATATATTAACAATATATTGATTGCTTTCATAAATTGTTAATATATTGTCAATATACAGTTCATATTTAAACTTATATGATCAATATATGAAAGTATATTGACAATATATTGACAATCTATTGTCACTGTATGAACAATATATGATTTGCTGAAAATAATATATTATCAATATATTATTATTATTATTATTATTATTATTATTGATACTATTATTATTATTATATTGATAATATATTGACAATGAATGATCTTTTTTACCAGGGCAGTTCCAGCGAAAAGGCATTTTCACTTTGAATAGTTCGAAATTTTAAAGGGTCTTTGTTGAAATAAGTTTTTATTGTCATTTCACGAACACCAAATTTCGTGTAATCATTTTTTTATGTTTCAACTAATAACTTATGAAACACAACATTTTTATAAGATAAACAAAATTTTAATCGAAATATGGCACACGTCTGGTTTTTAACCGGAATCCACTGATATAAACTTTTTGCTTTGATCATCAAGCTGGAACTAACTTAAAACACAAAGATATGGTCAGTTGTTTAAAAACCTTTGAAACATCAAGATAAGGTTCCCAGACAGTAAAACCACGACCAATAAGATCAATTGCTGCTCTTCTTAGAGAAGTATGAAGAGGCAATTTGGGACTGCTCGCAGCATAGAGGAGATGAGTGAGAGCCATGCTCGTGTGTCGGGCAAGGTTGTTGTTTCCAATTCCAAAGCCCTCAACGACGGAACTTTTTCTACGCTGGTCATTGTCTCGTTTCTGATTCGTCGTTGCAACATCTTGACCGAATTCAGCTCCGATCACGCCTAACAAAACAATCGCAGTCGTCTGTTTGCGTTTCAGTTCGGCTACACTCGATGGTTTCCTCGCAATACTGATTTCTGAAGTCGCACAATAACAAATCAACTCAGCAAAATTAGTTTCATCGACGAATACATGATCATAATTCAATCAAATTACCCTCTGCCATTTCCTCTTCTTCGTCCTCTTCCTCTGCCTCGGTTTCCAGTACCGCGTTTACTCCGGTCTGTATGACTATTGGACTTCCTTGCATTGGACTGCTTTGGTTTGTTTGCGCATGTGCTATGGGTTCCTGAGTACTGTACATGGGCAAGTACTGCGACCAGTTGTCTACCAAGACTTTTCGACCTTTTGGTCCCATCCTGCCAAGTTCGGCTAGAAGCAATGCCTGGGCTGCTTCTCTAATCTGAACAAATAAAAAAAAATTATCACAATAATAAAATTCGTAAAATAAAAATGAGCATTCTTCAAACTGTCTTAGCTTTAATTAAGAGGATGTCTAAGTCGATGGTGAAGTTTGCATTCTGAATTTGGCGGGAAAAGTGAAAAGTTTGATGATTTTAATGAATTATTGATAAAAGCATATATCGATTTTAATATCAGACGAATGTTTAGCCGCCGTAGAATAATTTGAGATATAAAATATAATCATTGATTGTAAAACGCAATCGCAATTATTAACAATTAGTTTTTCGACAATCCTAACCTACAAAAATCACATGAAAAACGCGGTTACGAATTAAGATTGTATTTAACAATCAATCTCTACGTTTTACATCTTGAAATAATCTTCGAAAATGAGAGAATCGCGTGAATATTCTTCAACGTACTTATATATGTTTAGATTCGAAAAAAATGCATCAATTAACAAAAATGTAACTATGTCGGTAATGTAGGTCGACTTTGATATCCCCTTGAATATATCGGTAAAAATTTCCAGGGAATCCCCTACTAATAAGTTTTACGAATGAGCGTATGACGTCCAATGGTATAATTATTGCCTCATCATTCGGAGTTGTGTTAAAAAAAGAGAATTTCAATCAAAAAGTTGTCATTTGACCGTTCAGTATATATTTTTAAATTTCTTCGAAAACATTTCATCTTTTGACAAAAGAAAAAAAAAAGAATTTTTTATGATAAGATTCCAAATTTACATCTACCGTAAAAAAAAACATTTTTCTAATAGAATGTCTAAACATTATCACAGTTTAAAAACTGCCGATTTACTTAGGGAGTAACGCAAATTTTTTTGTGCGCAGTATATATACCTCCAAGCACTGGTGTTGCCACCTACGTGCCATCATCTCGACCTGAGGTCGTTTAAATGTTTTTCCTCCACCCTGGGAAGCGACTTTGTCTGGCAACAGCACGCAGTGCAACGTAGCCAACAAAGACCAACCCTGCTTAATTTGCGCTTGCTGAACTGTATACATCTCCTCGTTTTCTTCCTCAGTTTTGTTCCAATTGACAGCTACTCTATTACCATGCCTAAAACACACATTCAAAATGAATAATTCATTTTCAAATTTGAATTCATATCAAATAAACCAAACTGAATTTCAAGTTTCAAAATTAACAAAATCTCTATTTCCAGTCCACCTGTGCATCTTCCTGTTCCTTTCCTGTTCAGGGACAAATGTGGCATTGTTCATTGACATGAGCGTATTTGCGAGCGCAACGACAGCCAGCAAGTGGTTGCTGGTCAGAGTGGTGGAGAGTTCCCAGTGCGCCCTGGCAGTGAACGCACGAGTCAGCTTCTCCTGCCTGACCAGTTCGATGGGCAGCTGATGCTCGATCTTATCTTTCGCTATTGGCTCACTGAGAGGCTCTAATTGCGTTTGCCAAGTTGGCAGTAGGAATGACATGAAACCTGCAAATGCAATATAAATTTAGCACCTCGATCCAAATCGACTGAACGTAATTAATTGAGCATCAAGGTGGTTCCAGCGATTTCATAAAATTAAATCACATGCTCTATTCAGTAACACACATTCGTTAACAAAATTTTCAATTTCAAAATGACTGATTGTGATTGGTCGGTTAGGTAACAATTCGATCATAAGTTTATTCTTACAAAACGTACAAATCACTTGAAAATCTTCAAAAAATTCTTGACATGCAAGAGGAATAGCATTTCAAGATTGTTTTCTTTTTATTTTGTCCTATAATTTTTCCTCTATGTATATGAAAATTCGTAGTATAAATTTTGCTTTGATTATCACGCTGGAACCACTTTAACAATTACTGCGCACCTCCTTTGGACAACACGCCGAAGGAAACAGGAACCATTGGACGAAGCAATCCCAGCTTGCCTTCGCAGACTCGGTCGAGGTCCGAATCCATGCCCCAAGCGTGCAACAGACTCAGCAACAACTGGGCAATTTCCATCGTGGTGTTTGGCTCGTTGAACGCTCCGTTTCTCTTCAGACTGTTCTTCGTGGACTCGGCATTCCAGTCTCCACCTGCAAAATTTCAACTCTGTTCAAAATTCGTATCTCATACTTGGGAACTATACAACATGAAATACAACTCAACTCAACGGTCACTGACCAAAATATCACCAAAAAAATATAACACGGAATAATATAACAAGACGCAATATAACACTGACAAAATATAACATGACGATAAAACACTTACTTATTTCCATATCTGATACTTAGCTAACCAACTATTATGCATTAAAATTTGCAACAAATTAGCAATACATATCGTTTTAGATTCGTCAATTAAGATATGTTTGATCTTAACAAAAGCTCGACTCAGAATTTCAAAAGCTAACAAAAATTAGTGTATTTTAAATAAAATTTGTTAAAATTCAACGCCGTTCGACGATTTTTAGATAATAGAAAAAAAAAAAAATTACAATTTATATTGTAACTTACGGTACAAATGGTAAAAATTACAATTTATGTGTTTACAATATCTATACTATAACTATATTATTACATTTGATTATCAGTTTCGTCTCTTCAAGAAAATTGTTAAATTTTAATACAAATTCGAACACAATAATATATACAAATATAATACGACAATTCGTCATGTAATGTTAGCAATTTTATTATTAACATAATAGCATTATTATTATATTATTATAATTATTAACATTTTTGCAATGTTATATTACGTTATGTTATTATTATATTGTTTCATAATAATAATAATATTTCGTCGCGTTATATTATGTCAATGTTACATAAACGTATGGACCCCAACTCAACACTGTACAAATGTCGGATGATGCACTAGCTATTGCGAACGACAACCAAATTCGAGTTGAACTCGAAATAGTACATTGTTTTGAAATACGATAGTGAATAAATGATTTGACAAACGAAAAAGATCATTATGAAGCACTAGATGGACGCTGTGACATGCAACGAATTCTCTAACCTTTGCCCTCGAGGAGCTTGAGGCCGTCGACCCTGGCCTGAAGCTTGGTTTGGACGTTCTCGGCGCCCTCTTTCATCTTGGCCAAGATGCCTAGACAAACACAAGACGAGAATGTTTATCACTGAGGGATTGAAAACAAAAAAAAACAAAACTAGCAACCAACAAATAAAAATCTGTGCTCTAAGCGAATTGTTCTCGAACCAACGTCTGAACTAAAAAAATCGTGCCCACTTGGGGGGCGTGGTGTGTGGCGAACATCTGCATGCAAAAAAACAATGGGTGGAAACTGGCTACGAAATTAATCAAAAGTGGTCAGGGGAAGCAATCAAGGATGATCAGCTAGCACAACACGAGTAAGGTGCAAAAGAGCAAACGAGCTACCATGACGGTCCTTTTCTTTCAGCATCTTCTCCATGTTCTCGGCCTTGTCCTTCACGCGACCGAAAAAATCTACAAAATTAATAAGCATTAATATCGAAGACAACTTTTCGCTCGTCCTGGTGACATTCATACAACATTGAGATTTTCATCGTAAAAAATATCTTTTTTGGTTTGTTTGTTTGTTTTGTTTTTTTTTTTTTTTGTTACTACACGTTCAACTGTTTGCAATCAGTCGCTCATCTCTGAAGTATCTTTGAAAACGTTTCGCACAGGCGCGAATTTTGAGCGCGGTTTTGGTGACTTGCGAGTATAAAAACGGGGCACATTAGCGCTGAGTTTTGAACGGCGCGGAGTTGTCGCTCGTTGGATGATACGCGTGAGACTGCGTGATAATAAACGCTTATGTTGTACACCTGCATGCGCTTCATCGGCGGCTGCTGGCCGGGGGGAATTCTCATTACTAACTCTTCTTTTGACGCGTGTATCTTCGAACCACGCAACAATAACCGATATATTGACCCCTTGTTGAAATCCAAAATGAACAAACCGCTCGTTCAATATCTGTAATAAAAATTGAAGAAAAAAAGAATTAAAAGTATATTTAAAAACATAAATCGAGATAAAAAATTTGTTGTCTTGCTCCATTCGTCTGAGAGTAATAATTTAAACGCGTTCTCATTAATTTATTGTTCCACGTAATTTTGTTATATTGCCGGATAATTTGCAATGAAGCAGGAAAAATTGAATGAAAAAATTGATACCTGGAAATCTCGTTAAATATATTCGGTTGCATAATTCCACAATTTTAACGATTAAAATCTAATTTTTTTTGAGCTGGCGCATTGTTGTAATTAGGATTAGAAAAACACAGATGATACAATCGTCGGTGACTTTTTTTCAGTCATCATGCAACTAAGATTTACACTCACTCAAATTGACTCTTAAAATTGAGAAACAAATTAACAATTCAAGTTGCGTGCTATGTCTTGCAATATTTATTTAACAATTGTACAAATTCAGTCGTTTGATTGTTCTCGGCTATGGAATAAAAAGTTTGGCCGGAAAAATCTTTGACACCTCTGTCGATCAAGTTGTTTTTTAAGATGTATTCCAGAACGGGAAGGTTCCCGTGGATCGCAGCAACGTGTAACATCGTTCTTCCAATTTTATCGGTTTGATTTACATCCGCTCCTGCGTCTATCAGTTGTTTGAATATCTGTAGGTCCCCGTTTTTAATTGATTCGTGTAACGGCGTGTATCCAACCGAGTCTTTTTCTTCAAGCAGCAAAAGACATTTTGAAATTAGTAGTTTGATTATTCTTTGATGTCTCCCTAAAACTTTTATTAAACCAATTTTAAATACAGGGAAATTTATAAATTAGAAATAAAAATTTGTTTTTGTTATTTTGCATGTATTTCGTCTTACCACTAATGTGCAAAGCCGTTCTTCCGTTTTTACTCCTATGATTAACGCAGTTAGGAAATTGTTCAACAAACAACTGTACAATATCAAAATCGCCGGTACGGCATGCAACAAAAAATGCCGTCCAACCATCCTTGTTAATCAAAAATGGATTGGCTTTGGCTGACAATAGGAACTCGACACATTTTTTTGCACATCTTCCACTTTTTGTACACGCTAACATCAAAGGCGTCCAGTCTGCTCTTTTAAAAGTATCAACAATCGCTCCTGTGAAAAATTAAAATTTCACAATTGTTAAATAATTTTAGAACAAACAAAATTTTTATCTCTAAAAAATAAAATGACGAATATGTTTTTTGTTAATGACAATCTTAGTTTCTTAAATCAAAATATAAACAAAAAAAATGAAGTAAACAAAGGATATTTAAATATTGCCAACAATGTTATTTTTTTATACGGTACTAAATAATACTTGTACAATTTTAATAATAAAAAAAAACAACAACACAAAAATACCTTGTTGAATTAAAAAATCAACAATTTGATCTTGTGAAACTGTGCGGCATCGTGTAAAGGTCGTTTGCTATCATTATTCATAACATCGATGGCCTCGACCGAGCAATTCACCAACAATTTGACAATCCCGACAAACCCATTTTGAGCCGCCAGGTGTAACCCGGTGTCCCCGTTCGAGTTTCTGTGACACGTCCAGTCACAACCTTTGTTCCTCTCAACGATTTCTCGCAGACGTTCTTCCTGTCCGCTCTGACACAGGTGCAAAAACTGTCTCGCATTCAAATTCGAATCCATCTTGTGTCCGACTTTTGTTTACGCTCAGCTGCGACCTGTCATTTAAACTCGGTCGGTAACGCGGCTCGCTGTTTGATCCGCCATTTAAATAACCCGTGAAAGTGGAGGCGAGCGGTTGGAAGTTGACATCATCGCTGAAAAAGTTAGTTGTGATGTAAAAGCCGAAGGCACGAGTCTCTCGGGCGACAAAATGTGAAAGAAAAACAATCAGAGTTTTGAAAAACATAAACAACGATGGACAACATTTTGAGTATCCTGTCGAGTTTCAACAGCGCACATGAGGAGGCTTTGATGCACGGATTCTACAACGCCCTGGCGTTGGGAATCCTGTGCCTGGTGACGGCTGCGAGTTACTGTCTCTACATCATCCTCAGCCCTTTCGTGAAGCCGCTGATCTGGGCTTTGTTGTGCGGCGCTGTCCTTTTTCCCTTCAAACTGTCACTTAGCACGTGCGTGCAGACATGGTTCACCAACATGGAACAGGCGAACAAACCCATCCTCATGAATTTGTTGATGACGCCGCTGCACCTGACCGACCAGTTCGCAGAATTTCTCGGTAGTTTTATGTGGAAGTGCAAACGTCAACATTTGAAGTTCGTCGGAGTGCCCTTGTCCTTGGTCATGGTCTCCTGCTTCGTCTACTCTTATAGCCCGACAATGTTGTCCCAACTCGTTTGCCAAATCTTCTCACTTGTCAACGTACTCACTTCCTTTTTCATTTCTAGCTGTAATTTTTATATTGTAAGTACATAAGTATTAATATTATGAATAAGAAGTTCATATAATTTTTTTTTTTTTCAACAAATATAAGTAAATGTACTGGTTCATTTTTTGACGTTTGATCTAGAAATTTATTTTCCTCTTTTTTATAGTTTTTTGTTTCACATCGAGTCATTTAAAAGAGATCATTGTAAAATTTGGGAAATAAGTGTAATGATAGGAATATTTTGTTGATTCCAATGGTAATTTGATAGACATTAAATGCACTCACGTACGCTATCAGAATTTGCTGAAAAAAATTAGAAATCTAGTTTTGCAGATATAAAGTTTCGAACGTATATAGATATATAATTCTTGAATATTGTATCCGTTAAAATATTCATGAAATTGTATAAGTTAATTATTCTATTGATATTTTGTACTTCAGTTGATAATAATAAAATAATATGTTACTTAACTTAATATATAAGAATGAAATTGCGTTCGTTTGCACATTCATTATACTAAAATTAAGCAAAAAATTCAAAACAAAATGAAAAGATGTAAAAAGTAATATAAACCACATAAAATTTCAATTTAATTAATATTTGGGAGGAAATAGTATATTTCTATCCTAGGCGTGAAAAGTAATTATCGGGTGAGCGGGGGTTGACAACCTGAGCCGAAGGCGAGGGTTGTCACCCGCTCGCCCTGTAATTACTTTTCACGCCCAGGACAGAAC
>JAAMPD010002936.1:0-12199 GCA_025266255.1 Trissolcus basalis
CACATGCGGTAAAATGTGGCACCTCGTATTTTTAATCAAAAACCTTAATATCTTACATATTTTGTTTTGAATACATGTTTAGTGACTAATAATAATTTATAAAATCAATTCGAATCACGTAATGTTGTAAAATTAATAATATTATTTGAATTGTCACAATTATCCCGAAGTGTTGACCCTACAATATTTACTAATATTTATAATTAAAAAAGAAGCTTAATCAGAATATTTTAAAGTTTTTGATAAATAAAATTCATTGTTATGTATACATAACAATGTAATTTTATTAAATACAACTTCTTACGTAAGAAGTTGTATTTTCAACTTATCAAACAGCTTTTTAGAATTGTTAAATTGTGCTGTTTTAACAAAAACAATCATTTTCTTTAACTCTTGGCTAATAAATCATTTTGAACCCAGTCTTATGAATTATTCTAAAGCAGAAGTACACTATGGATCTTAAAATCAGATCACTTTCTTAAGTGCATACAAAGTGTACTAGTAATAAATTTAATTTTCTATAAACAAGTCTTTGATATGATTAACTAACATTCAAACGGTTACATGGCAAACCGTATGATATAGGTTTTTTTTACCAAAAATTGAAAATGAAATTATCACACGTGCACGTGATTATGAGAATCATGGGAATCATTCTCTCATTTCCATTTTATATTTTGACAAATGTTTATTCCCTACTGTATAAATTAATTTTTCCTTGGTAACCTTCCCTGTTTTTAAAATGGTGAAATCAACTACAAAATCACCTTAATGAATTCAGAATTTCACTCTAAGTTCATCAACAATGAAATCAAACGGGGACAATACATAACTTGGCAACCACGGCTTTCAAAAATGCCATCGATGATCCATTATCTTTATTATTTAACATTATAACACAGTTGCAGTCGAATAATGGATTATTATATTTTCCTCACTCAAAACGAAAACATGTTGGCATCTCTGCAAGCTGCCAACATTATTTTCTTTTCTCGTAAGAAAAAATATTGTTCTTTACTTAGGGACAACTAGTTTTATGATGGCAGCGCTCCGCGCTGCCAACATAAAACCAGTTTTCCCTACGTAAAGAAAAATACTATTTACACTAGTGTAGAAAGTTATATTTTTCGTTATTGCAAGTTTTGTATAGATTTTTTTAACTCTTTCTTTTCATTCCAAAAAAAGAGGGATTTGTAAAATGAATTTTTGTCCGAATTTTCTGTACACGCAAACTGTTCGCTACAGATCCTTTTGATCCGTATGGAAACCCAGAATTACCGAATTAAATTGGGACGAGTTTGGCAATTGAGACGAACTAGAAGCATGAATAAAACATTTCCCGTTTCATGCAGGGAGTTAGTTTCTGTTTTCTTTCATGTGATTGATTTGTGTCATCTTTTTTTTTTCATTAGATCTCTAGGCATTGTAAACAACAATGTATCCCACACGTCAGCTTCATTGGGAATTCCAAGTGCATTCCTTCGGATGCAAGTGGAGATGGATATTTGTACGTTGACATCGTCGTGATACTTGGCCTTCGTCATATGCAGTAACTCACGGACGAATACGCATTTTTGCTCATTGTTTGACTTCTCGTTCATTTGTATTTTGTTCCGCGAAATTTTCGCCGCTGATCCTATGCATTTTGCATGTTTAAATATCAGCTCTATGACAAAACGAACAAGAACGACCGAACGTCAATTTTGCAGTTCGCCGGTTGAACTTTGTGTGATGAGTAATCGAAAGGGGGAAACCCAAAGCAGGAATTTCGTGCAGACGTAGAAGTTGACATTTACATGTGCACGCGGACTCGAATTTTGAACGAAAAGAAAAAAAACATTCCAGATGAGTTTTAGTTTCTCTTTACCATTTTCATTTTACATTTCTAGTTTTAATTTTGCATTTGACTTTTTTTTTCAAATTTCAATTAATTGTAACTGTTATTTATTAATTTTTTTGTTTCAGGTAGTTTCTGTCATTTAATTAAGGCCGACATCGATTTAAAGTCAGGAAACTATTGCGAACGAGACAAAACACATTTGGGACAAGTTTCTCTGGCCTAATCAAATAAGAGTACCAACTATTTGGTCACCTCAAACACTGGAATGTAGCAAATTGAGTTACAGGGTTCGCTCCGCTGCAAACGATTGCGAGCGATAATAAAATGCAAATGCACGTTGTGCGCAAAACAGTCATATGTTATAAACAACGCATAACAATGCGTTGATGCAATTTTCCGCGACGACATGAATGTCTAAATCAAAGTCAACTTTGGATTCACAAATGACAGGGGTACGAGCGAGGGGACAACGCAAGAGCCGCTTTATTGTCGGACGTTAAAGCCCGTTTATGGGGACTCATAATTCTAATTGGCCCGTTGGGAAATTAGTGATACTTACATCGCTCATGTTGCTGCGAAATGCATAGTGCGAGTGCAGCAGACGGTGCAGGTGGCTGAGATACGGTCGCGATTGGTCCACGTCCAGTTGCAGGTACGCGAGGCAGTATTGTCCCCTGATCCCGTCGGTTCCCTCGATGCCCACGCATTCATCAAAGTCGCCCAGCTGATTCACATTGCCATTCAACAGACCCGAGGGGATTTTCGCAGTTGCGTCGTACACTGTAATGCGATAAGAATTCCCTATCGTGAGGAATTTGAATTCCTTATCCGCGCCGACTTTTTTTTCTCTCTCTCTCTCCGTCTTCTTCTTTCATCTCTTTTATTTCGTACGACGGGTGCATTTGCGTTTTATTTCTCAGTCGGTGCGCTTTGAATCTTTGCATACCATCTGTTTAAGCTCCCCTACAAGCGCGGAATAGATTTTGCTATCGAGATGATTGTAAATCGGCTGCGACATAAAACTATTCAAAGTCTCTATTCTGCAAAGTGCAAATTCTTAATCTGGAGAGGAAAAAAGAAGTAGAAAAGGAAAGGTTGTCCGTAGGCGTGAAATAATAATGTGAAAAAAATGGGAGCAAAAAGAGGGTGGTATAATTTTGATGGACGAAGTCAACCGAAAAAGGGATTTACATGCTTGATTATGCATCGAAACTATCAAAGCAAAACGGCTGTTGAAAAATTGAAACGCGACGAAGATTGAGCAAGACTGAAACTGAAGTAACACGTTGTTATGTTGCCAAATAGCGTGATGCATACTGAAAAATGTGTCTTGTCCGATACGCAATTTATGTAATGCGCCAGGCCACCGTGAAAGGTTATTTCAAATGCACCCGTTTCATGAATGGAGAATGTTATTAGTTATTTCTTAATGGGCGGGATTCTCTTTTCAACTTGGCAAATCTTTTGAGATGAAGATGAAGATGTGTCTGCAGCACGTAAAATACTAATCTAAAGATAAAAATTATTTAAAACTTTAAGTCAAAAAGAGGGTCATTCAAAATTCAAACGAGCAAAATGATAAGGACTAACTTTTCAGAGCCCAAAGCGTAAACTTTCTGAGCTCCCTGTGAAAGATGTCGGCGTGTCTTTTGCATTCCTGGCTCACTATACCGGCTCCTGGATCAAAAGGAGGGACGATCCGAAATAACTGCGAAGCTTCCCTGTCTATTTCTTTAGAAAAATCATCTGAAAAAAATCAAAAAGTTTTAATTAAAATTTGTCAATTCAAATTTGTAAATTAAAAATGTCAATTCAAACTTATCAATTCAATATTGTGAATGTAAGAATTTAAATTAAAAATCGTAAATTGAATGTTGACAATTTTAAATTTAAATTCAGAAATATGAATCAAGAAAATGTAAGTTTAATATTGTAAATTTAAAAATGTAAATTAAGAAACGAGTGAAAGAAGAACTAAAATTAGAAATTAATAAATAAACAGTCGTGTAATAAAATGTAAATGCAAATTTAGTGAATGTATAAAAGAATGTAAGATGTCGAAAATGTAATTGAAAATTGTAAAGCGTGACTTGTGGGGTAATTATTTTTAAAGAATGATTTGATTAAATGTAGAGCCGATAGGACGTGAAATCAGTCGTGTAATAGAATGTAACAAGTTAGCGATGCGATTAATATCTGAAAAGCGCTTCTGTAATACGCGGGTGCATCTTTCTCGATAATACGACACTTTCTCCGTTACGATACGAGGTGTTACAAATCGTAAGGCTGATGCGAGTGCTAATGCTTGTAGAGCTGGCGATAAGTCGCTCCGATTTTATTGGCAACTGTTGAGGCTTTTTTTTTTCGTAGGTCAAATCGGTGTCAAAGTTACAAGAACTTTCACGCCGATGTGACTTTTACATTCCGATTGCCACTCGTACCGAAAATATTGGAACACAATTTATTTGTCCTCTGCTAACAAGCTTGTACGATTTGAAACACAATGATTGTGAGCAATTTTGAAATAATGAAATAATTAATTTTCAAATCATTGTTCGTTTTGCGAAACGTCTGAGATGAACTGTTTGTTGAATGTTGGAATTCATTAAGGCAAATGATAGCGACTGTTTTTGTTTTAACGAAGTGACGAAATTCGAAATACAAAAGTGTCATTTTATAAGAGCGGAAACGCTTCCGGTCATTCGCGGAAGATCGCATGTAAATTGCTTTCCGCTGTTTCTCAAGAAGCTCAAGGTAACGTCAAGAGTAAGCAGACATATTAACATCCCGCAGACGACATGTAAACGCAAAATTTGTGCAATTAATCACACGGATTAATCTTTTAAGAAAACTTCTTACATGTGTACGTCGGCCTTATCAAACGCGTTGCTATTATAAGCTACAATGATGACAATCCCAGCATTCCCAAAACGAACATTAATTAAACTAAGTTTATACATTCCTCGAAAAGATCATAAATAAAAAATAACAGCACGATTTTGTTTATTATAAAAATGTTAATTGCAATCAACTCATGGTGATTTTTCAAAATGCCACTTGGAGTGCAAGACAAAAAAAGTTGATGAAAAGGAAAAAATTTTTCATATAATTTTCCTTTACATCGTAGACGCGATGTCAAATTGAAGATCCTTGTTTTATAATCCATCATTTGAAATATGAATTTCAGATCAATGGATATACAAATTTAACATTTTGATATGTGGAGCTTTTTGACGTTAAGAGTGTCAAATTCACTTTCACACCTCAACTTGAGTTATTGATTTGTTTTATCAGATGAAAAATTCATAGGACAAAACTAGCTTTCTACGATTAAATCGTCGATTTTATAAATTTGGTAAACAATTTATTAATTAAGTCGGTTGTAGAAGAAAAAGAAACAAATAACAATTGCACAATATTGTTAAATTGTTTATGTAAATTTGAATTGTCAGTCAGACGTCAGTTTGATTTCTATGTCAAGTTGACATAACTGAGACGAAAACTTGGTCAAACATCTTTTTGTATCGGTAACGTGCAATGCATATTGCAGCATACGATTCAATGTTAAATCAGTAACACAAACACTTCGCTTGTTCGCTTGATATAGTTAATATCGAAGGCCAGGTGAGATGAGAGTGAATTTAAGTTTTGATTTGTCATTCAAGCTTCCAATGTCGGGCTGAAAAAAATGTTTTCTCATTTGATAAACACATGAGTTGCAAATTCGAACTTTGGTTACAGTCGCGATGACTAATCAATAGTTTTCATTTTCTTTTCAGCCTGATGCTTTTTTGTCAAAACCAAAACACCTTGATTTTTCGACCTCTTCATTTCATAAAATGCGACATTGAGAAACAAAAAGATTGAATTTTTCGTTTTTTTCATCGATTGTTAATTAATCCGAAAAAATTTAATGATAGATGCATTGTCTGACATTACTGTCGCAAACGTGCCCCGTTCGACTCAGATAGTCGCGAATTTTTTTCGTACAGTTCTATTAAAACAATTACGCAATTTAATTATTGTAGGATAATTTATCATTCGCGCATAACTTGACACTCATTTTTTTTTCTCCTCTGTCTCCTCTTGACTCGAAAATTATGTCTACCGTTGGCATTCAAGAAATTGATTCCGCAATTAAATCTTTCGGTGCGAAAGCAATTGCGGGATCGTTGAATAAAAATAGTGATGTGCGATGTTACCGTAATGAGAAGAAAAAATTATCAATTGTTAGCTCGGACGTTTATTGATCGTTCGCATTATCAATTTCTGCTTTACATGTAAATTCGAAGGTGGAAATGATTAATGTCTCGCTTGATGAAAAATCTTTCACGCTTCCGCATTTTTATTTCTCTGAAACAACAATTTTCATAATTGGAAAAAAAAGAAAAGGAATAAAAAAAGAACGGTTAATGAAGTTACAACTCGGATAAAAAAATTGATTGAACGCAACTGATCAGAGCGCCAGACGGATTTTCGTCGCTTGACAAACTGATCGTAAAGTTTTGCGCCGGGACGGACTAGTAAAAGTTGGCGAAAAAGTGTGTCTACGGTACTCCGATTGTGTGTCACGTATTGGAGTACAAAAAGTATAGCCGTAATACGTGTTGATTATGCAACTCGCTGAACTTGCGATTTTCGTCTTTTGTACTTTCTTGTAGTAAGAAAACTTGTAGGGACAAATTTGCCATTTTCACGGTTTTATTTTAGTTTTTCATTTAAACTTTTCGCAGCGTAAAAAATAACTGAGAAATTGATTTGCATAACCCAACCGGTAGAAATCGGATTAAACCTTTAATACGGATATTAAATTTTCTTGCAATTTTTTCCGCGTAAAATCTTATACTGGTCATTAACATCTCAAACATTTCTGTTTGTAAAATTAAATTATCAACTGAATTTATAAAAGAGGAAAATTTGTACTGAAAATTTTATTTAAATATTTTTTTATTAATTTTTATTTACAAGCTAAGAAATTTATAAATCTGACTAAATACTAGGAAGACTTGAGATTCGTTTTTTCTTATTCTTGTCCAATGAAGCATATCATTTTAATCAAACGGAGATGAGCAAATAAAAACAAAGAAACCCAGAAGCATCGTGAGTTCTTTTTAGTTATTTAAATCTCGCCTACATGCATTGCAGGAAATGAAATACAGGTTGGTGTAATTATTGTTCAATAGAATAGTAACGAATTTGGCGCCGATCCAATTAGGCGGATTACTTTCTCGGATCGGTGCAAGGAATAACGTATTTATGTAAATCGCCAACTGAATTAACACTCCGAACTGAATACAAAAGAAACTTATTTCAGATTCTTCTTCCAAAATTTGTAAATCTCAAACCAGTCAACAGTCAAATCACTTTATAATTTATTCTTATTGTTAATATTATTTCATATCAAAATTAAAAAAAAAATTGTTTTTCCAACAAATTTGTTCTTCTTCCAAAATTTAGAAATCTCTTTCTAATCAATTGTTAATAATTTTATTTCATTTCAATCCAACAAACTTCCTTTTCATTTTTTATTCAACATCATATCGACGGTCCTAACGAAAAACATTCCATTTCAAAATTTTCAATGTTATTTTAAATGGGAAATTTTGAAATGGAATATTTTTCGTTAGGACCGTCGATATACTGTTTGGTAATTATGAAAATCATTTTACAATTTTTATTTAATTTCAATCTATTGATTAAACTTCAATTTATTGAATTTCGAATAATTTCGTTAAATTGTGTCAATCGTAATTAATGATAATTAAGTTTGTACAAACCATAATCAGGATTGGTTGACTCATTAGTTTTCAGCCACTGATCAGTACCACTCAAATTGCCCAAACTTCCTATTAGCTCAACGAAGGTATAATTTTTCGACTCGGTTTTATTCTGCGTCAGGAACCGCAGGATTTCCTCTTCCTGAAGTGGCAGGAGTCCTCCGGTTGTCAGGATGTCCACCCCCTTGGCGGCGAGACCGGTGTTGAGTAGCACTACGAAAATGCACCCGACCCCCCAGGCCATCTCGATCGACCACTTCATCGTCCGCGAAAAACCATAACTAAACTAAAACCACACTATCCCCGCGATCTCATCGCGATCACAGATAAATGATTTATCTGTGATGAATAATAATTTACAGGCGACTTTTAATGATTGAATTTTATTTCGTGCTGTTATTTTTCTGGTTTTTCAAATTGACACGACAGGTCCGAATCCGATTTGCGAATGACGATTCATCAGGCCCTCCACATCGGTTTTCAAATCGCCGGTTCAAATCGCGCGATAGAAGAGGAAGAAATGGAGGGACTACACGTGGGGGGAGGTCCTCCTCCCCGCTGATTGATAGGTTGAAAAAAAAAAGAATTGTCAAGAAAATAGAATTGAGAAGCGTGTTTGGTGTACCCTTGACTTTATACAATTTTTGTTTCACCGGATTCAAAAAGGATGGATTGCGCATAAATTTTAAAAGAGAATTATAATGAAGGACTTAAAAGGTTCCTAAAATAGGATAGAATTCTTAAATAAAATACTTGAATAAAATGTTAAAATAAAAATCCTAAAAATATTCGTCATTTCTTGTCAGTTTATTGCAATTATTTTTTTAACTACTATAATTAAATTGGTGAAATTGATATGTTGTCTTATATTTTTAACTGGAACGACGGTTTACGTCTTAGCGTTTCTAAATGAACAAATAATTAAAAGATGTCCTTCTCCTTGAGAGCGTTTGTAATTTTATAATCTTCGTAACTGTGACTATAAAATTAACCTGATGGGTTGCAACATTTTACATCATTTACCTACAAACGATCGGGAATGAATTATGGTTATCTAAATTTAATATTATGTTTACGTTAATGCTCCTTAATTAAATATTTATCACTTGACAAAACTGAATCAGGAACACTTTTGATTTTGATAGCTATATTAATAAACAACTGATGCAACCAGAAACACACAAATTCTTTCCGAGCCCCTATTTATAAATTTGTTTGACCATAAAAAATGAAGATATAAAAAATTCTATACTCAATTCTTCTTTTTAATTTTGTTAACACAAATAAACATAAACTCGTTCCGAGCCCCTAAATTTGTTTATAACCATAAAAATGAAGATATAAAATTGTATTCAATTTTGTTACCAGATTTTTTATTTGAAATTGTTTGAAAAAATGGTTACGGTGTGCAAAAGTTAATGGGAGGGGGGAATATGATTATAATAAAATTTATTTTTAATGACAAAATAAAATCATTCATCATCTTCGATCCTGTAAAATGATGCAATCGAATCATTCATCTCGATTGACATTTTCATCGGTTCGCAGATTGTGAGTCTAACGAACGGAAAATATCACTTTGTACATTTCCGATGGAAAACGAGAAGCGGACAATAAAACGAAAGCCAAAGATGTAATGAATTTTTATACAACAAAACGTCGGATTGATATCGCGAGGCGCATACAAAAAGGTAAATCGGTATCGTGGAGAAAGAAATGAAAAAGAAAAAGGAAAGTCGTTTAATGGACGATAAACGCGGGCGGTGGACGTGACGAGACGTCACCGGTGGTAACGCGCTCATTCGGACGATTAATATGCGGCCGACTATTGTGACAAAGTCGGTAATAACGGGCTGGTACGTGCAATTTCAGGTGCATTTGATGCGCGTTACGAAAGTTGACCTATGTCCCGTGATCCGGCGTCGTTTATGAGGTGCCACTCGTTCGACGCAGATTCAATTCCTTTTGTCTTTCTCAGCAGATTCATCAAGGCTGATGCCACGCGTTGATTGTCGATCGAAAATCATTATCATTCAAATCGAACGTGCGCTGAATCTCGTCGACCAAAACGTCATAACAAAATTCATAAAATACTTTTACAACTACCAAACATTTTTATCCCCACTTTGATTTGTCAACTTTCAATACCATTTTTTTAGACCATCAAGTCATATTAGTTCAATTTCCGCAAATTCATTCTGGAACTTGACTTTTTTTTATAGTTTTTTTTTTAGTTTTATAAACGCATTTTTCATACTCATCGCGTCGCCATGAAAGTTTACAAACTTTTTATAATTAAACTTGGGAGGGGGACAAAAAATTTTGATGAAAAAATGAGGAAGCAAAGTGAAGTTTCAATTAAAAGTCCTACGAGTGTATTTTCGTTGGAAATATAGAATGAGTCATTAAATTTAGAACCTGGCGTAACCTTCATCCACTTTCGAGATCATTATTGTAACACATCAATAAAAACGTGAACTTGAATTCGCATGATTTCTATCTGCCTCCTTAACACGAGCAGTTTGCGTTTCTTCAATATGTAATACTTGTGACACAATTTATTAACGGCCCTTTTTTTTACGAGCGTGATTACAGTTACGGAGGACAATTGAAAATTGTCGGATCTTGAACAAGGACGGTGCTTTTTTTTCGCTGGGTAAAATGAGAAATTTTTCATTACGTTTCCATTGTTTCTTTAAAAAACCATGGATGTGTATTAATAAAATCACACTTCGGTAAGCATGACCTATGGTACAATGCGCTCATTTTGCAATGTGCGTTTTGCAAATCAGTCGATTATTGTCAACTGTATCAATGATTAATATAATTGCTTCACTTGGATTGCTGATTATTACAAAAGTCATTTTCAAAATTTTTTAATTCATTTCAGTTTTACAATTGTTTGTGTTGAAATATATGTAATACGTAGAAATACATTTTTGTCTGTGTGTGAAACATTATAAAAAATAATAAATTACGGTTGACAACAATACTATATTATATAATTAAAACAAAATATTATAATATATAATAAGTAGAAAAAATATGACGTCCGAACGAAAAAGAAAAATCGATAAATTTGTTTCTTCAAGGCGGTTATAAATACGTAGTTTAACTTATAGTTAAATTTGTAAGGATGTTTGCGTAAGCGTACGTAGCTCGATGCGGGTCTTCCGGAATATGCGATTCGAAGCACGCACTGCAAATTCGAGCATTTTCATGAGGTTCAACGTTGCTCGGCGCTTCTGCGAAATCTCATCTAGATGCCACACCGATGTTCGCGTGCCATTAAAATAAATAATACATCCCGGTCTGTACCATAATCAGAAGGCCATCACGGGAGCTTAATTCTTATAAACAGTCGACAATTCGGTGCGTCAATAAATAATCAGCCGCTGACGTTCGCGTTCGGCGACATAAAAAATTTTTTTCTTTGTCGAGCGGCGAAAATATTTTTACAATTCTTAAAACACTGGTTTTACAATTTCAGTCATGTAATGAAGCAATTTTTGATGATAAAAAAGAGGAAAAAATGAATGCTAATTATTCGCGCGTAAAAAGAATATCTAAAGTTCTTTTGGCATGTCATTAAGATTCTTTTCTGGTTGAGAAATCTATTTTTACAAAGTTCTGATTGTAAAATAAAGTTACATTTGACAATTAGTTTTTTTTATTTTTAATTAATTATGTTTCAGGTTTGGTCATTAATTTATATAAAACGACATTCATTTCAGCTTGATTAATTATTATCAGAAAGCAATCGTTCTAGAAAGAATGATTTGCGCCTGAATTGCATGCGACCTGACATGCTTGCAAGTGCAAAAGTTAAAGGCAAAAAAGGAATCGGATTTTAATATGCTTTGAGACGACTTGGCATTGTTGAGAAATTCATTTTGCAATCATATTGAACTTTCTTGAATATTTCAATAGTTTGACTTGATTTTAATATGTTTATAAAATTAGTTGTCAACGAAATTGAAGACAGTACCAAATTTTCAAGTTGTTGCGGAAAATTAATTGCCAGCTTCAATCTGATAAAAACAATTTTCCGAAACTTTGCTTTTACATTGTTAGAGAAAAGACTTTGTCGAACAATTTGACGACAAGTTGTGTGTTTTGGTGAAACTAATACAATTACTTAACGTCCAATCCAATTTTCAAAACAAATTTTCATTTGAGTGCTAATAGGAAAATCAAGTTTTTCCTACAATTTAGTCGATTTCATGTTTGTGTTGTGAAGCACAAATTTTACTTTTAATATTTCCATTGATATCTGAAAGTATATAAAATTATAATAATTTATATTTTTCAATTTACTCTTAAATTAGTAAACATAAAAAAAAAAAGTGAAAAAATTGTCTGTCAGTTTTTATACACTTACAGAAACATAATTATGCATTATAAATTTGTAATGCATCATTAGAAGTCAAGGAAATCCTTTTCGGATCTTTCTATTTTTGTCTGCCAGATGGCGCAGTCTCGTGTTTCTAATTTGAAAAGAATTACATCTTCGTTTATAGGTTAAAAAAAATTTGCTAAAATTTGTTCAGTTGTGTTTCCCATTCAATTTTCCAATAATCCT
>JAAMPD010002937.1:0-12203 GCA_025266255.1 Trissolcus basalis
TTATTCATAAATTAAATTCATAAGTTTATATTCAATTTATATATATTATATATTACGAGTATATTATATTTCTATAAGATTTTCATTATTTTATTAGTTTATTTATTATTTTATTTGGAGTATAAACGGTTTACATACGAAATTTATAAGTTACGATTCAATTTATATTTTATTATATATATTTTAAATATAATTGAAAATATATTTTGGTCGCAAAATCTTCATAAGTTACAAGTTCTGGTGTGTATAATTTATTTTGTTTGTTCGTTTGTTTTTTCACCAACCAAGATAGCGATGTTTTATGCAGCTTTCGAAATTAGATATTCCGGCGATAAACAAAGCGCTTTCTGATATTTTTATAACATGTAAATCTAAGCATGAATAAAAATTCAAGTTATAAACCGATGCTCGAGAGTACAAAGTTAAAATATCTCCTTTGCTTTTGGCAACTCGGTCTGCGTTGTAAATCGCACAAAGCACCTTTTAGCTTCATCACACCACATTTCTATCATTTCATTCGAAATGCTTTTAAATCTCTTTCTTGATACTTACTCCAGCGAAATATCTTGGTTATTTAATTGTTTCGCGAATGTTCAACGCTGAGATTTGCTTTCTTTTCTCAGATTCAATTGCATCAGTGCGAGAGAAGTAAATGCACATAAAATGGGGATGGTGAAAAGAAAGAGAGAGAAAAAAAATGTGCCCCTGAAAGGATGAAAAGAAAAACTTACCATGAACATCGAGGTGAAACCACGTTCCATTTTTATGGCTATTTGGCGACCTGTTGAGGAAGACAACCTTGCACTCGTACCATCCCTGATCGCTCTCCCTGATGTTCGTTAGGTTGAGGCTGGCAACTCCGTAGGGCGAGTTGGGGTTGACTCTGGAGACGCGACCCTCGTAGCCCTCTCCGCTGTGAGTCGGGTATGACTCGTACCATATGTATATTGGTATCTCCTGCCCCTTGCATCACACCAACAAGCAACATAAACGATGTGTTCTGACACGGATCGTCAAGTTGACACGACCTTTTCATCTCGCTCTCGAGACATCGACCGAGATCTCGCGTTGGAATTTCGTGTTTGATGTTCGCCCCAATAAAAAAGGGGTTTACAAACTCGGACAAATTGCATTTACGAAAAAAAAAAAAAGAAGAAGAGAGAAAAAAAAGCGGTCGGTGCATTTAACCCTCCGAGTGGGCGAGATAAGAGCGATCGTGTCAACTTTTGCGAGTAAACAAAAAGAATGAGACATCGAGGGATGCAGCGAAGAAACGAGAGGCAAAGTGACTCGAGCATTCAAGTACTTGGAGGCTAGAAACGATAAGAGATCAGTTATAACTTTTCAAGAGGAATTATTCCCACTCTCGAAGCTACGTTTATTGCAGCTTGTCTTTGGAGTGATACTTTCATCGAAATAATTCGCTCTCAAAGAATAGTCTGTGCACGACGAGAAGCCGGCAACGGTGCGCTGGGGATCTTATTGGTAGGAGAGAGCATGCTTTAATGAACGGGAGTGCAAATCACCGTCGACTGCCGTTTAATCGATTTGCAAAGAAATCTTTCAAGCTTCGCGCTGAAAAATAACAAACGTATCTTTATAACCGTGGCGCGTCTCCCTTTAAACGCAGAATCTCGATTCATTTCAACCGTCGCGCAATTGCTTCCTTTTTTCTTCCCCTCGAGTCCTTTTCTACGACTTCATTTCGTCGAATTGATAAATTATCGAGCAGTCGAGAGGCGAGGCGATTGAACAGCGCGGGACCAGGGTAATCGTTCAGAGAAGTGGAGTTCTGCACGATGTTGAAAATCAGTTACCCTCGGTAAGGAACTGGCGCCCAACGCGGGGCTGAGAACCGAGTATATATTCAAGGATGGGAATTAACGAGCTGTCCTCAAACGTGTAAGGAAAAGACGAGGGTCGGAATAAATTATGCCAACTCTCAGGCTCCCCCTCCCCTCCGCCTGGTTCGTTTTGTTTTCTCGTAGAGGTCACGTGGGATATATACCCAGGCGAAATTTATTATTCCGTACCTTCGAACGGTATACATCTTTCTGATTCGCAACGTGTGCGTTCGAGCGCAGAGGGAGTGAGAGAGAGATAAAAAAAGCAGAGTATTATATACCTCGGATTCGCCAGACTGGAGATCCGCCGGGCGCCCATAAAGGATGAACGCAAACGAACTGGTACGCGAGCTCTTAACCCATCCGCGACGCGGCTCTCGGGGGCGAGATATATTTGAAAACGGTTATCGTTTTGAGCGGAGTGGTTGATAAAACACTTTCATATTGCATTTTTCCGGCGCGGACTTGAGCGGTATCGGCGAAAGCGCTCGGGCTTTCACGTCACGGCTCTCGTGCGAGCCCTCGGAAATTGAAGCGCTGAGATGTCGGGGGCTGGCTGTTGTAAAGCGTCCATGCAGATTTCATGCGAAATACAACTGGCATTGTTCGAGCGAAAAGCTCGGCTCGTGGCTTCTGTCCCCGCGCATCCGAACGAAATCGAGCGCGCTGAATAAATTGTGTTTGATGTTCACCGCAAGCTCATTTAAATTATACACAATTGATTATGGATCGCGCGGCTCGCGTAAATTGAAATTAAGCTCTTTAATTGGCGGAGGATGGGTCTGCCATTATTATTTGCCAGCGAGAGATTTGAACGAGGCGTGGCGCCCGATGATTTGTCAGGCTGAACGAAGCTGGCAATAAGGAGCCGAGCATTTAAATCAACACGCCAATATCGGCGTTCGAATTTTTCCGCGAGCACGATTCTTAATGGCGTGCGATAACTGTCGCAATTGCTACCGAATGCCAAAAGGGTCTGGCCTATTGACACGCCAATTACAGCATTATCAATGATTCGGTCGCTGGCGCAATTAGTTGTTGCGCTTGTTTTTAATTGTTCGACTGGAAAATAAAAACGGCTGGCGAAGGGCTCGGCAGTAATAATGAAATACCGGTCCAATTAGCGCGGATAACGACCTACGAGGGTCACGGAAAACCGTGCAGATTGGGTGCTCCGTAACCCTGACACACTTAAGTACTTGCTTCTGAGCCTTGTCGTTTGCATTATTTATAAGCCCTCTTTAGCTCGGGTGGATTGTGATTAAAAATTAGCACGATAAAAGAGAGGCGAAATGAAAAATAAAATCGTCGGGATTAATATCATGTATGTTTGAACAATTTTCGTTGATATCTTTTTTATAAGCCGTTGCAAAATTCATGGGGGGTGAACAGCTTTTTGTTCTTTGTTTTTTTTTTTTTTTTTTTTTTTTTTCGTAGACGTACATGTTGCCCGCGAACGGAAATGTAGATTGCAATTCGAAACGGCAAATAAATTTCAATCATTCTTTTAATCAGAAAAGAAACGTTTCTGATTGATCGATTGTTTTCTTTTCAAACTCAAACATTTTTTCCCGGGCGTTTAATATGGCGCTCACAAAAGACGGAGCCCGAGCAAATGTTTATATTGGAAAATAAGATTAATATGTTTCGTTTCATGCCAACTCTTTGTAGACGTCAGAGCCAATGCACCTCGAAACACAACACACGTTTTGCATCTGTCCAACATTATTCAAACGCCGCTGTTCCTTAAAGAGCAAAACAAAGTGGACGATGGTCAACGCTGACCTATTTCCGAGTTGATCGCAAGCCGACGACAGTCTGATGTCAAATCGATATTATCAAATTGAGAATCCTGCAACATCATAAAGGTCAAATATCATTGAACAAAATATTTCGCAACTTTCGAAAACCCTATCTGCTTGTTTATAAACTTTATCCTAGTTTATTTAAATGTTTGCTTTTGATCAAATTGGAACATTCATTTTCTCGAAATGAAATTGCAGACTTTTGCGAGCGCTCTCATACATGTCCGTGGACACAAAAATTCCTATCGGTTTTCTTGACTGTTTTAAAAGAAAACGAAAAAATTTCAAAGACAAATTCTCAACGATAAATTTGTAAAGTTTACCGAGGTAGAATGGTTTCAATGCTTCCAGTTTCAATGGCATTCACAAAGTTGAATTCTTTTTTTTTTACATGTGTCCGATAGGTAATTAATGGAACGTTATCCATCAAGGTATATATCGCAATTGCTTGGCACTATTTGTCAGTATGATGGACACCATTTGTCTCGTTATGAACAGCACTTTGGCGACCAATTTTAGCTTTCACGACTACAAAGTAGTTCTTTCAAAGGTGATTTGCTTGAAAATAGTTCAATGTTACGTTTGAGCTTCACTGAATAAAGAATTGTTTAGAGAGAACTTGATAGACGCGTATTTTCAGATTTTTTGAATCGATAAACCCGTGTCATGACTCAGCTAAGAAAACTTGTAATTGATAGCACAATTCATCCGACAAACTCTGTTAATCATGTCACGTCAACTGATTAATATAATTTTGTGATATTAAATTAAAATAAAATAAATGATTCAGTGTTTATACAAAATGATGGAATCTCGTTTGACGTGATATTTGGAGACCGAGTTACGCGACCGCTGTGGCAAACGTGAGTTGACTTTTCGATGTCGCATCAATTATTGACCTTAACTACTTGACAGGAGTTTCTTGCGGGTCACTGTTATATCAGTTATATCTCGCCGGATTAACTGAAACTGTTTTTCACCGCGCTTTCGTAATTAATTAGCTCGCATTTTGCTTATCATCGTATTTATTACAAACGCGATAACAAAGTTGGCATTGCAAATAAAATAGTATCGGTAAAGTGTCGTTAATCTATTATCGGATTTCGCTCAACTTGCGATTCGCATTTTACAGTCCGCTATAAATTATCCAGAAGCATGTGTTCCGAAAGGCGGAACGACAATTTAGAAATACTGGTTGGAAAAATACATGTTGAAAAAAAAAATACAAAAGCAGTTTTCCATTTTGTGTAATTGTAACGTTTACATTTTTTTTTAATTCAATGGTCAATCTCTTAAGCGGGTTCAGCTGTTTCAAGTTTAGAAAAATTTCAACGAGATGTAGTGTCGTTTCAAATTATTTTTATGAGGCAGTTACATTAAAAGTGAGCAATATAAGTAGAGAAAAAAAACTGTAAAACAACACTGAAAGACGACTGAAATAGAGCAGCGCCACTCTGCAAAAGATATCTGGCTCGGTGTCATTTTCCACTTTAGGTTTAATTAAATTACAAAAATACAATGGTTTTTTTTGAAAACTAATCTGAAAAGAGTTGTGATTATCATTTAATCAAATGAGAACAACCGGGTTTTGATTTCAATTAAGTTTCTTCTTTTCAGAGAGATGGTAACATTTTTTTCTCGTCCACGATAAATCATGTATCCGACGTAACTTAAATTTTTATCGGCGATATATTTTTAGTCCGCGGATAAAATACTTAGTTGACAATAATTTTTATGCGGTATAATAAAAAACATCATTAAGCTCGGCTTGGATTTTAATGGCACGGAAATGCCGTATGTAGACCACAATTATCATTTAGACTCTATTATCTTTGGAAATTCAATTTTTGTTATTTCACGATAGAATTGAAATGAAACTTTTGCCAATTATGCTGCGAAACAAAAAAAGGCTATAATTTCGCTTTCATGTGTGTTGTGACATTTTTTCTCTTCGCAAATGTCAGGCTTTAATGTTGGCGACATCAGCTCTCAAACAATCATAATGGCAGACGAAAACGTGACATAAATAAATTTGATTCAGTTGTAATTATCGAAACTATTGATTCCAAACACGAACATGCTACAACAAATGACCTGTATCGGCAATCCAAAAGCAGTTCTAAACAAGCCGACAGTTGGCAATGCTGATTGGGGTTATGAATATTGCATCGGCGATCGTGTCCAATGCAAGATGATCTGAATGACCATCCAGTCAACGTTAAAATGTTGCCTTTGGCATTCATTGAATGATCCCAACAAAGACAAACAAGTTCCCACCCCAGATGTCAGTCTGATTGATTTATTATTTAATCAAAGTTTTGAATTCAACTTGTTAACGTCGAGTTGACATTTACGAAATCAATTTTCAGGTTCTTAAATGAAAGCAGCTCGGGCAGTTGTGACATGTGGGGTAATGTGACACACTGATAAATTATTCCCCAGACCTTTGATTGCTCCAATCCTTAATGTCAATTTAACCTTCGTGATACAATTTTCATTTTCATCAAACATATTTATCCACCTGTCATAATTACCCAAAACTTGTCACAATTAGCTAAACTATTTATCTTTCAAATCACAATTCAAACTAGATCATCACCCTTTTTTATTCCACAATTTTTTGCTCCAGACTTTTAACAGTTTAGTATTCCAGTTAATTTTTCACCGAAAGACCTCTTATTAGTAGGTTTTCAGTGGAAAAAAAAGAGAGCGAAAACGCAAGAAAATGTAACGATGTTACATTTATATTTATTACATTCGCGGGTTTTGTCTGTTTTGTTCAGTTGTTACAAATTTAATGCCCGCTAAAAGAAATATGACCCTGCAGGTACAGCCAACTGGCGGATACGCGTTACCGCACTGTTGACGATGCACAAGTCTATTTTGTGATATTACCCTGCATAGGGCGCAAGGTAATTGACCGCTCGTGAACTTCGAAATATGATTGCTGATAAATATTTTCGTCTCTTTGTGACTTTCACGGTTTTCGAATTCTATATTTTTTTTGTTTCTTTTTTTTTTTTTTTTTCATTCAATCCATCTTTTTTATCCGCAATTCTCTTTTGTCATAGAGTCGACTACAAATGTTATTTGCTTGACAAATGCGCCTTTTATTTCAGGACCTTTGGAGATAAAATAATAAAAGTTATTTCAAATCACACGTACCACGTCGCGCTAAAAAAGAGCCCGGAAAAAAAATTGTAAAAAATTAAATTTTAGCGTTCATGAATAATCTGTGAATCGACTATGATCATAAATATTCTATTATAGCGGGATTTCGTTGAAATATTATAGTGAAATCTATTCGCTATGTGTGTGACGGTCTCGTTTTTCGAAAAAAAAAAAAAAGCATTTCAAAAATTTATCTCCTAGCTTCTACCGCGCCCCTCGAATAAAATAGCGCGCAGCGCCTGGCCGCAACGACATAACAGCTTTATAAACTACTTTACGTGCTCGGTGTATACCAACGAATCATCATAAACATAATTCACGCATTATGTTAACAATGCGTACGTCCAAACACGCGCGTCGCACACAATTTGACGCTGCACTGGAATTAACTCGATTCACTTTATTTGACATTATAGATCAATTAATTTTGCGCCGCGCACCGTTTTATTCGCTATAATGCGTAAACATCAAACAACAATATTTTAATCCGGCTCTGGATGAGTTCGCGTCCACAACAAAACCGGCCGGATTTGTATATTAGAGCCGATGTTGAGTCTGCTTGAAAACCGACGTTTCAAATTATATATAAAATCAGGCACTCGCAAAACCGCAGTTTCCAATTGTTTGATTAGAAATCATAAAGGCGCGTTTATATAAGAGGATGTAAATCAACGGCTTTTTGTATATTGCTATTTCGACAAGCACTGACATCGGGGAACGAGAAAAAAGGTATACGACTTATCAAGAGTACATCGTACACATCTGAAGATAAATCTTGGCTCGAATTAAATGCATTGTTCATGCATATTTCATACTATTCGAGCGCGTATACACCTGCACTGTAAATCGAAGCCGCGAAATTGCAACAATGCCAACATTTCGAGCGCCACAGAATTGCTTTCGCCGATGTTTTACGTTCTAATTCAAAGATGTGCGATTGTATATATAAAAAAAAAGCCAACGGCGTACAGCCACAAATCAACATCGAATATGAGGAAAAGAATTCGGAAAATTATTGAAAAACGAAACCGTTAATTGAAGGGTATCAGATTTATTGCAACTAATAGGAATTTTTTAATTATCGAACATCGCAAATTCGAAACAACGCGCGTTATTTTTTCTTAATGATAAATTGAATTGGAACGACCGAAAAAATAAAATAATTTTTTTCAATGTAATCTAATTAAATTACAGTACCGAGAAAAGTCCATAAATTTGAGCCCTAATCAGGGCCGATTGGCACGGACTTGTATGGCAACGCGAATATTTTCAAAAGTAAAATACGACTTGGAATCATGCAAAACTATGCGCTGAGTGTTGCGAGAACTTTGTTTGCTGCTTTTTTTCCCCTCTCTGGGCGTGCACTTCAAATTACCTTTCATGCTTGTGCTTGCAACGCACCCTAACCACGCTCGCGATACCATCTGATTAGGAATAAGCCGCAGAACTTGTGACACGATCGCGCGTGCAACCGTGAGACACATTATACCGTTGATGGGACGAGATATTATGCAAAATATGAAATTTCATCCGAGTTCTGTCGTTGATTGACGATAGCTCATATGAATCATTTTTAAGTATACCTTCCCGGCACGTACACACTGGGAAAGTAAAAAAAAAGTGCCACGTGAAATGTTGAATGTTGCAATGTGATCGCGATTGTAATGAGTAATAAACTCGTGTAAAAATTTGTTTATGCAAAATTTAATTATGAAGAGAAAGATCCGGCGGGGACGATTAGCCAAGTTGGTCAGTGGTGCAAAAATAGGAAGTGCATTTTGCAAAATGCAGAACGGGCGGAGAAGTTCAGTTCAATTCCGCGGACGGAATTTTGTTTGTTTGAAGAAAAAGGAGAGAGGCGTCGCACACGAAAAACACCGGGATTCGAAGAAAATGAGTTAGAGACGAGTCCAAAAGTGTGAAATAAAATGTCGCGAGTCCTCCTCAAGAATGTTGCGCCAACTTTTGGTGTTCTCAGTTCGCGAGATATTCTCACGGCTTGCGAAAATCGTTTGTCTTCATCTGCATTTCGTACGTTTTCGCTCTGTGCGCCATTCGTACAAAGGACGATGCGTGAAATACGCTCGTACGGACACGAATACTGCGCGAACAAGAGAAATTAGTTGTCAGCGACAGTATGCAGGCCCTCAAATCGCGCTTGCAAGATAAAACAGACCGGGTCTGTGCCAGCATGCAGACTCTATTTTTTTATTCCATCTTTCTATTTTTGTCTCTTTTTTTTGTGCAGGAACTGAAAAATGTGGGGAAAAAAATTGTTGCTGAAATACCGTTTGCACGTATAACGAAAATAAAACACGAAACGTGTATTTTCATTGAGAGCAGAAGGGGGAGAAAATAAAATGTAGGAATTGATCATAATTTTATTGTGTATTCAAAGGCACTGTCGAAAAATTAATTTCAGCATCTATTCATTTTGATCGAGCGCATCCGCGAGCGGAGCAAAAAATAACTGCTGGATGTCTGCCAGTTCGATACAGTTGGAAAAGTGATAGAAAGATGGCCGGGAAAAGGACTTCGGTCGGCGTTACGAATTTCGTGCACGGCTGTAATCAGAACTATTTATTTCACGTGTTTGTCGCGAATACATTTCAATTTTGCCGCTTTTTCTACGCAAAATCATCTCTTTTACAGCCAAAGGAAAACTCGTGAAAAAAAAATCCAAACACAACTCTCCCGCAGTCATTGGGAAAAAGTCTCGCATTTTTTGTTATTAAAAAGCTTATCAAACTTTTTCCGCGAAACAGAACGACTGTGACAAGTTTTATTATACACATAAAAATAAAAAAGTTTATTTTTCGTCGGATCTCGACCCTTTGAATTTATACATTTCAATAAATCAAACAGAAAAGTTGGAGGAAAAAAAAAGAAATCGGAACAACTTATTTTGTTTGGTGGATGAAAAAATATCTCATTGCTGACTTTTGTTTTCTTCTAGCTAAGAGTTTTATCTTGTGTTATCGCTCGAACTCTACGACAATTGGACCGTAATTTGACGTTGCCTTGCCGTAAATATAAATCTGCCCTGAGAACGGACCGGACAATCTGTATTAAGTATTATTATCTGAGTGTTCGAACCTGCGCTGACACGTTAAGTCCTGATAAACTCGTGATAAGAGAAGAAGCTTATACTATATGTACATTACGATACCCGACTCCATTCAACGACTCCGACAAGAGGATTAACGGTTGGAAGCAAATGCGCATTGTTTGCTCATGAACTCAAACTGTATATGAAATATCAAACTCAAATGATCCGATTGGAGTTGATTATTGAACATTATTCAGAATTCACCAACTGTCTCGAATGTTTAAATGCAGCGCGTATATAACTCAAGACAAAATTCATACACTCTTCATATATATACATACACATCGCCATATATGGCACATAGATCTGTGTTTTCCAGTAAATACTTTTTTATGTATTTAAATCATCAGACCAAATATTTAACAAAAATTAATATCCAAGTTTATGAAACGAAAAATTTCAATATCAGAAAAATTTCGTTAAATATTTGTTCAGTTATATAATTCAAAAATATAAAAAGCGCTTACACGGTTATTACAGAAAGCCACACATGTTTGGATATGTGACACATGTGTGGGTGCATATATGTTTACATCTGTGTCGATTCCCACTGGGATAAATTTTCTCTCGCAGACTGCCATATATAGGGCACATATTTAGCCGAATAAACATACAAGATTATATAGGGCAACATTTACGTATAAGTTCGACATTTATAAGCCATAAACATGGTCATATAAACGTTTTGCTGGTAAACTTTTTTGAGCGAAAACTTATTTCCATTTTGCGAGAGAAATTTCGTTTGAACGCCCGATGTCGTTTCCCGGTCACTTTAATAGTCAAAGCTTTTTAACACCATCACGGACACATAAAATATTTACAGTCCAAGTAAAGGAACAAAATTAATTGCAAAATTAATTCATGTGAAATCCGAGTGTCCCACACGTGGTATCGTCCCAGCAGGTCGGGGGACCTGGGGGGCTATCATGGGCAAACGCAATCGATTAGTTAATTACGTCGCGATAGCTGTGCAAGTTTGCTAGGTCAATATTGAATTCACGGTTAATGAATTTTGCGTATCTAGCAATGACAATGGGCGCGCTTCGTGCGGTCAAAACAAAAGCTTCTTTTCGACGTCTGATTGCACCTCGTCGACCGATGCCGGTATACCGTTATGTTTAAACTCAAACCGAAACGAGAAATTTTTGTCATTTTTTGTCCCCCCCTCGTGATCTTAGATTCGGATACATCAAAGAATGAAACAAAAATTGTTTATGAAATCTGGCATTCCAAAAAGCTCTCGCTATTTTTATATTTTATTTACGATCAAACAATGAAGAAACTTGCGAGCGTTCGACGTAGCCCACAAATACGGTAGGTATTTGTGTATACCAGCTGCTGAGTTTTCCGTGGAATGAAGGATCAATTTCGCATCTTTTCAAGCGTAAGGAGAAGCTTCCGAGCGACCGTCGAGTACAAATTTTTGTGCCTGCTTTTAAGCGTCGAATCATCTTAAATGTTGGTAGCCGACTGATTTTATTCAAATAGCTATTGAACGCGATACTTGGGCTGGAAGTCAAACGTAAACTCCAACAAAGCGAAGTGGGGTCCACTGAATATTGTTATAAGTTTTCATAAGGCATCGCACGGAGAGTGAAAAAAAAAAGTTTTCGTACCAGAATAATGCGAAACTGATTTTTTTTAAGTGCTCGGTTGATTGTTGTGAATAAAGATACGTTTGTGATTATGCGCTTTCTGTCGCGTGAAATAATTTCATATTTTCATATTCACCCTGGATAATAAACATAAGACATACAAATATTTTTTCCGCTTTCTTTACTACCAACTGAAAACAACGAGGAACAAACTTTGCACAATCAAAATACATTGTTTGGAAAGAGATCTATGACAATAGCATTCAAAAAATTTCTATACAAAATCGTGGGTGCAATAAAAAATAGTCTGCACAAGCAGATTGATCGGATTTCGTTATTGACTTTTGAGTCTTACGCACACTGCAAAAAATCTCCTTTGCCGGATGTCTGAATTCTGGAAACTACGTTTCCAAAACCGACGTTTTTTACCTCAAGTTTTGTGTACACTTAAGCAAACAATCTGAGATTCGAGAACCGTCGTACTTTAAATTCAGAATAAGTCGTTAGACTGAATTCAAAATGATAAATTTTTTTTATATCGATGTTGCAGACTTTACACGATTCAAAGAACCGAATATGCTCTTGTGAAATAAAAACTGAATATAATTTTTGAATTCAAAAAAAAAAAAAAAAAAAAAAAAGAAAACATTTCAAACAAAAATAAGTGCAAATTACTGAC
>JAAMPD010002937.1:12220-23953 GCA_025266255.1 Trissolcus basalis
CGTATTACAAAGAACCGAATATGCTACTTGTAGAAAATAAAAACTAGAATAATTAATTTTTAGTAATTACAAAAAAAAAAAAAAAAAAAAGAAAAACATTTCAAACAAAAATGTGCAAATTCTGACAAAGCAACTTTGAATGTTTTTTATAAATATTTGAATATCAGAAAAATCATCTTAATTTGAGATTGTATTTTTCGCAGTGGCAGACACAAAACGAACGAAACTGATGGTGCACGAGAAAATAGCGTGACAAAAAGTGGTGGCATGCAAAGCAGTAGAAATCAGCAGATTGACAGAGACATGATGTAACGCGTACGTAAAATCGTTTTGTGATTGGACTGTAAGTCGCGCGAAAAGGCCAAGAGTAGCAAATCGTATAGTTATATATATATATGAAAAAAGAGGGTCGTGTAACACGCACCATATTGCGAACCATCGGGCGACCAATCGTGCAACGGTGGGAATAAAAAAAAGGCGTTCAGTCGAATCCGTTCCGATCGGGTACACATGATTAAGTATGCGTTTTCCGAGCGATCGTTCGGCTCGGTCGATCTTAGCCGAATTCCGGGCGGGATCCGATCAGTTCCGGCTGATTACGCGCTCGCCTTCTTTTTACCGATTAGATTCACTATGGTGCGCGAACGACTCTGCCGCGGTGCAACGAACTCTTGTTCCTCGGCTTGTTAATTTGCTCGTTGCTTCTTCGCGCGGCTCCGAAAAGCACAATCTTCCGCGAGCAGAAAGGAAACAATTTTCAGCCGGCGCAATTTAATCGCCAAATTGCTTTCCTTTTTGTCGCGTTTCAATAGTATGATAACTCGCTTGATGTAGTGCAAGTAATGAAATGATCGTCGCACTCTGCCCTCCCTTTTTTTGTTTGAACTGATCGCAAATCATTGTCTCGTCTTGATATGCTGGGTCCGATCAAAATGGGAAAAAAATGTAAAAAAGTAGGCCAGGCATTGAACATCTAATTTCTATCGCACATAGCGGCACGTCCCGTACGCCAGTAAAACGCAAGCGTAGGCCACGAATTCAAGTCAACAAAAATATCAACAGCGACTAACATTTTACTGAGCGAGCTTACAAATCTGACAATTATTTTTGCGATGCTTCGAGCAACGTCAAGTATTCCCAGGGGCTCGTGCTTCACACCTCCATCAGATACCAGCTGAAAATCGATTGCTGCGGATTCGCGTGTTACGTCATCGTTCTTCAAAATTGTCTCGATCGGCGGGCGTTCGTGACAGGCGGGGGTTAGCGAAATTCAAAACGATCCCGAAAGTAATTGACTTTTGTGTTCGGCCCAAGTACAAGCGGAGACCATAAATTTCGTGAAATAAGCGAAAATTGTCGGGCCAATAAAAGCACTACGAACTCCTCTCTTGGCGCGGCGAATAATCTTTGTCAGTTCGCAAATTGATCGCGAGGATTAGTCAAGTTTACCGTGTGGATGACACTTAGTTAGCAAGTTCGCCTATTTGCGCACGTCTTCGCTAATTGCTAATTGAAAAACAAAGAGTTCGCTCTCACAAATCACTCGAGTTATGTTTTGGTTTTGATACAATGGTTTGAATACCAACGTGACCTCGCCAGCAATTCATTTTTCATCTCAAACTTACAATGTTCTCTGTTCTTTTCTTTTTTATTACAGTTCGTTTTTTTTTATTCAGATTTTTTATTCACGCGTATTTATGTGTGTGATTAGTGAAATAAGCGATCATGATGATCGTTTGTTAACTGAATCATCGGAAACTCGAGTGAAAAGAAAAAAAATTATCTCTAAACTCGGGCAAGTTTGTTTTTTCTTTTTTTTTTTTTTGTTCCTACATGGTACACAATCGGTGCGGCGAGAGAATTTTTCATTTTGAGACGTGAATCCTCGCGCGTTAGTAAAACCCCGAGACTTTGATTAATCGTGTGCACTGGTCGGTGATCGAGATCGTCCACTTGGGAAAAACTCGTGTGTTGCTTAACGTATCTCCGGAAACCCCGTGAGATTTAACCTTTCCCGAGTACTCGGATGAGTTAACTTTGATTAATCATATCAGACTTTCGCACGAAGCTCAGTCCACAATAATTCTAAGGTAATTTTTTAGCGGCCCCGCTGTCCATTTATAACCGTCTCGTAGCAAACACGTTTCAGAAGTTAAACTCGACGACAAGACATCAAAGTTTGATTTGAAATGCGAACTGCAGCGAACGTCCGCAGGATTACTTAACTAATTACAATTATCGAACTGACAATTTTGAGAAAGACATAAAATTTTCGCATAGTTCACATGGTATGATACATCGCATTTTTTTTTGTTTTTTGTTTTTTGTTTTTTTTTTTTTGACAGTGAGAAAATTGACGAGATTTGAAAGGTTGAAAAAATGTTTTTTGATGTGAGCGAAGTTGAGCTGAAAAGTAGTTGAGTAACATAGAGGAATCAACGAGAATCACGCGGTTTGTAAAAATTCAACATTAGCCCTTGGAAAATAGTGGAGAAAACAGAAGCTACCGATATACACACCGTCTCAAATTGTTCACATACCTTTTTACTCTACGTGAGAAAGAGTTTCTACATAATCGACTTTACCGAGGTGTGTCTCCCGTGAATCAACTATCTGTTAAAATAGAAAATTCAGATACAAAAAAGTACCAGCGCTATGCAAACGTCAACCCCAACAACGACTGCAAACTTCGTTAGTTCTACTGGCCGATCATATTTGTACAGCTCTCGTTCTCGCCGCTTAGCGGATTACAAATTTGATTCGCGCGAAAAGGAGCGTGCATGCAATTTTCGTTACTGTGCAAAATTGTTTCCCGGCATTAAACCAGGGAGATTCAATTTTTGGATTACCCCAAGTTACTGTTTGGATCATCATCTGCGAATGAAACAATCTAAAACTGATCCGATTAGGATAATCTTAAGTAACTCTATTACAGATCAGGATTTCGCTGATAAGATACTTTAGCGCTTCTTCAAATTATTCCACTTTTTTCCCTCGTTCAAATTTGAAATGCGGCTACGAAAAATAACTTATTACTCCAAACTTATCATAGACCATAAATCAACTTTTTTCAAACTCCAGTTTTCAAACTCCAGTTTTCAAAAAATTCTTTCTCGTTCCCTCTTTCTTTCAAGTTGTTACATTTTACAAAAACTAAAAAAACGAAAGAAAAAAGAGGGAGAGGAAATTAGTCGATAATGCACGGCTACAATTTTGATTTTTAAAAGACTTGTTCTAAAAGAAGAAAGCCTGATGAAACAAGAACTCTGACAAGTTGTCACAACTCCTTTTATTGCGAAGGAAATCTGTCCGGTTGAAACGACGAGAACGACGATAATCAATAGTAACGTTATTGTCGTCTACGAGCCCTTCTAACTTAACAAAGCGTTGACTGTAAGAAGAGTTTCGGAGGTTTCCGGAGACAGCGGCGGGGCTCCGCGATGGCTCTTACCAAACGTTCCACGTCTGTCGATTCGTTCGGCCTTGTCCTTGGCAAAAGTTTATTACGGATGTGCTCGGGTAACGCGGTCGCCGCTGGTATCAGGAGCGTGCCTTTTACAAGCGGAGCCCCCGTCTTTAACTCACGGATAGAGAGCAGAGAAGGTGATGTCCGATATCGTACCGTATCCCCTACCTTCTTCTCCCACTGGAGAACGTACGGCACTGGGTGCTGGTCGGGAAATTCTACGTGACAGTTGAACACCACGCTCTCACCCAGCATCGCCGTTATGTGCACCGCGTCCTGATGGCAGAGTCCTGAAAAATTAACGTTCATTATCATTAAACAGTTTCATTCCAAATTGCACACTATAAACTTGAGGTGTTGAAAGATAAATAAATATAAACAAAACACGATTTTCCAACCAGTGGGTTGGAATATAATTTGTTTTTTTTTTTTTTTTTTTTTTTGCAAAAACGAATATTGAAATTGTTGAAATCGCTTTATGTGTAAAGCAAATTCGTTTCGAATGTAAAGCGAATGAGCTTTAAAGAGCACAGCAGATTTTGGTTCGAAAACTAAAGCAACTGGATTAAAGCATATATGCTTTGATTTAAACGTTATTTTTTGCTGTGTACGGAACACTGTAAACGATGATTGTTTTGTGAAATAAGACGAGGTTTCGACCAAATGTTACTGTTCAATCAGAATTCAACAGTGGTACAAAATTCATACTAATGTAAAATCGACAGTGTAATATGATCCGGTCTTGTTTGGTTAGTGGAAATTACTAAAATACGAGAGATATTCCGGTGAATGATCAATGTTTGGAGAATGATTGTAATCCTAAAATGTAATTATGAGCAACTTGTGGTAATCGTGAATAGATATTTTCAGACGAATCGTAAATACAGATACAGATGTAATGATATTTGCTCTGTAATGCATTTGATGGAGATACATTGTAGACATAAATTAGGTAGCTTAATGGGTACGAAATGCTCTTACAAAGATTAAAGGCAATACAATAATTCTCCATCTCATTACCTGCAGAATTACAAGACGCATCTTTAAATGCAAACAATTTCCATGCTACTGGGAACGAGTTTTGTTTCAATTTACAAAAATGGCTCATAAACGTTTGTTGTCTTTTTTTCCATTTTGTAGCTGCCGGAATTTTAATTGCAATTTTCAAAAGTAGGAGTCGTCAGGCAAAAGAGAGGAAACTGGGGGGAAAAAAACTTATCAGATGAGCACAAAAACGGTCGAGTGCGGAAAAAGGAATAAATTACGCAATATGAATGAGCAAAAAAAATATGACGATAGAAGGCCAATGGAAAATGCGGGATTATACTTGAATACATTGAATGACTGATGCATTCCTTAAGAATCCTCGCAAGTGCGCTGCAAAGTGCCATACAGATTGCGGAGCCATCGTATTTCTTGCATATTTTTCTCGCGTCAGTGGCCGTAACAAGAGCGGCGCGCCCTATGTTGTGACAGGCATATTCGCTGCGGGCTCGGTCGCCAGCTGGCGTGCTTGCATCTGTTGTCGCGAAGATGCGAACAACGTGCACTTTGTCCATCGATCTGTCATCGTTGCTGATTTATGAATGGCCGGGTCATTGTTCATACTCGTGCGCGCGAATCTCAACATAACGAGGGCACACACTTTTTCCATCTCTTTATCCACCGTTTCACCCTTTTTTATTTCCACGTATAAATTATTTTGTTACGTTTCAATTTCTTTATTAATAAAAAGATAATAGATAATATATAATAAAAATAAAAATAGTGTTTTTCAAATGATGATGATTTTAACATTTCATGACTAATTCTATATGTCTAATAAATCTATATATACCTTCATACATATATACGTATATCTATATAAAATTTTGTTCAATTTCTAAATTAAAGATCTCAGCTTCGAGATAGTCAATTTTTTTCAAAAATTTACCCATTCATATTAATAGAATTAATTAGAATTATTATTAAAAGTTAAAAAACATCTGACTATTTTGCGAAATTGCATATCCTACTTGAACGTTAACATTATCCTTTATTACACATTTATGAAAAAGTGGTTTTTATATATTACACTGCAAAATTAATCAACTTCAGCTTATGAATTTCAATCCACAGCGAGTTGGGTTATAAAATAAAAACAGGCAGTTGTAAAACGCTTCTATTCGTCGCTGGCCATTGACACTATCAAAAAAAATAATAATAAAAAAATAAACAGAAGTCCGCCGAGCTGGAAAGTTTCCAGAAACAGTGATCACAACGGCGCCCTTTATCTCTGCGTTCGAAAAAAAAAAGTTTTTGTTTCAAACAACTTTCGCGCTAATTCCACGTTACTCTTATATCGTCGCGCGTCGTCGCATATTAATCCTCTCTCGAAACTTAAAAATACTCTCTGAAACGGACGTTACGAAGCATTTGAAATGACACGTGAAAAATGAAACTTAGATGTAAGAGTCAAGCAGAAATGTTTTTCTTATGCTTTTTACAATTTTTTTTTGTTCTCATCTCATCGGCCTTTTTCTCTCTTATTTTTTTTTTTTTTTTCAAATTATAAAATAGTGATGAAAAGTGGAACAGTGGCACAAAAGACGTCATTACAGTTAGTTTTATGTAAGTTAAAAATGCCTCTCGTTTGTATTGAATTTATATGGAACGGTTGGTTGAATAACGAGCTCTATGACGTTATGTGTTACGCGAACGAAAAATAGTTAATATGAGCTTACGGATTAAAGAGTGGTGCCGTTTGAATAAATACGTACTTTAAGCTTTTTGTAAAAGATTATGAAGTTGCGAGTCAGTAATGCTCTAATCTCTTGGTTCAAATGAATTCAGAGGCAAAGGTTTTGTGCTTTGAATAAGCACGTGCCTTGTGAACAACTTTTAAAGTTAATGTCGATTTTCAAAGTATTAACGCCAGTAAACAGCTTATTATTGTGGACAATAAACGAATGGTTTTATTTTGGTTTTCCTCGTTCTTCTTCTTTCTTCTTTCTTTTTTTTTTCGTCCAACGTTGCCTCTCATTGTTCACGATCATTCATAATAAAAGACGAAAACAATTTGATGAATTTTAAATGGGGCAGTTTGTAAAAAAATCCTGCCGGAAAGTTCGCGCGAATATTGGATGTTGCAATTCAACACGAAGTTGCGTCTAGTCTGAGAAAGTTTTTTTTAAAGCTAGAACGAAACCCTATGCAAATCTCAATCGTAAAGGGATGCAGACCGTACAATAAATGGTTCAAAGCGTTGCGAAGGCGGACTTTGGTAACGTTTGCGTGTATACGCGCTGGTGCCAGCGAATGCAAATGTGCATTTTCCAATGGCTCGCGGCTTCGAAAAGCATCTGCCTGTATATATTTTTTTAGTACAATGCCCGCTCGATCATCAAGAATGAGCTCCTCCGAAGATTTTTTTTTTTGAGGATAATGGTAAAGTCTCGATCAACAAAAAAAAGGATTCGTCCTTTCATCTTTGATGAAAAAGCGACCTTTTACAATATTTTTTCCTGTTTAGTTTTTATATTTTATTTTTCAACTTTGTAGAAAATTTATCAAATCAATATGTTTGGTTACAGGATGACACTTGATAAGGCAACGAAGTAGAAAACGGCGCAAAAAGAACAACTGGTCATACTCTATTGAATAGATGGTTTTGTGCGTTTTTTTTTTCATTTTGTTTATTCAGTCTTGTTAGTTCGGAGCGAAACGAGGGAATACTCTTGAGAGTGTCTTGGTGTCTAATAATTTGATGGAGCTAATTCTTCGCCCATTGATTCGTTTCAATTTGTTGACGTCAAAAAAAAAAAAAAAAAGTTCGGCCCAGTGTTGCAGCGACCAATTTGTTTTCGGATTAATTAACGCGAATTTCAACTCTGACGGTTGCCGAAGTGGCGGCATAAATTGCGAATTTGAAAATTTGTGGACACTAATGTGTGCATTAATATCGAATTTTTGAAAAACCGAGTGACACAACAAAACCGTTTTGCCGGCAAGTCGTTAACGTGATATCACATTCATTTAAAACTAATCTTTCGGAACACACAATGTACCCAAAATTAGTTTATCAAACTTTTGCTATTATTTACTAAATTTTCATTGTTAGTCAAGCACATAGAGCTCGGATGACACGAAACTTTCATATTTTCCTTGCGAAACTTTTGCGAAACGACACGTTGTAAAATTATACAACAGACTATCATTCTGGCAAACATTATCAAATAAATCTAAAAGCCAATTTAAATATTTTTACGACACTTTTCAGTATAACTTTTTCATCGTCTCCACGAGAACCATCAGTCGTACTAAAACTCATTCTTCGTTAATGAGAATTGACTTTCCCAAGTGTTATTTGTACATTTTATTATTTCCTCCGTTATACTCCTCTGATAATTTCGTTGTACCGTTTATCAACCGTTTTGTTTCGAACATTCATTCAGTGCACTTCATACCATCTAATAAGTAAGTTTCACCTAAAATATAACAAACAAATTTTGCATCATTGAAACATAAAAAAACTGATTAAAAAACAAAACAAAAACAACTGATGTTATTATAATTTATTAATCTGTTCACCTGGTGTAACAAGGAACACGACGCCGAGTAGAACAGCTTTGGCTGCCATTTGCAGGATTCTCCGGAAGCTCCTACAACACCATCGCAGTCGGCGCCGTCTCGATTCGTCCTCCCAGTTGCCATCCTCGCCGTACCTCAGTGACCGATTTTTCGCCACGTCTCGATGCCGGGAGCGTCCATCCTTGACTTGCTCCGTCCCTTCGTTGTTGGAATTCCTGCGTCGAAAGCCAAGCCTGCACGTCGGCTGACCGGAAGCAAAGCACGTTCCGACTGATTCGTTTCTGCTGAACACAGAGGCGGTTCAGGTAATCGCACACTTTAAGACCACGACCCAATATACTATCCAGAAATCAATTTCCAACGTTCCCGGTAAACGAGAATGGCGCGGACTTTTCAAAAGCATTTTTTCGTTTGTCAGCGAATTATATGACCGATGCTAGCGCTTTTTTCATTTAACGAAGGTTTAGCCTTTTACTACCGTTGTATTTTGTTTTCTTCCTCCTCTCTTTTTCTCTCTCTCACGTTTTCTTTTTTTTATTCTTACGAAACTGCTTCGAAACTACCAAATAACGTTGTTAAAGAGGAATGCGCGATATACACACCCACTCGATTGCAAAGTGCGGCAAACGAATTATTGTGAGGTAAAAAAATTGAAACTAATTTCAAGTGTTGGAACTTTCGGCGAATGTTCAAAACTGAGATAAATATTATACGAAAGGACTAATCTCTTGCAAATTATTATCGCATGAATAATTAATTACAACAAAATACACTAACAAGATCCGAATTGTTGTTAACTAGATAGTAAATTTAGCGCATATATCTTGTTACAAGACCAAAGTGAAGCAGTTGAGCATAAAACCGCGAAGCACTTCCCGTGAAAAATTAGCATAACAAGCATGGCTTCCGGTTACCCGTAAGTGGTGCGATAATTTGAGAGAACTGTTCTTTTTTTTTCTTCTCTCTCTCTCTCTGTTGTAACACAGGGCGCAGTCAAAACCAGAAAATGATTGTCTGAGCGGGTACTTCCGCCCTGTAATCAAGAGGAAACTACCTTTCTTCAACATCGTCGGTGTCGCGATCGTCCTCCTCTAATAGATCGTAATTTTCTTGACATTTGCTATATCGGGACGCAAACCGATGCCGGAGGTCCGTGGCTCGTAGCCCTCCTCCGCCCCCCATTCCCCCGCTCCCATAGTATCTGCAAAACAATCAAAAGCAATGGAATTATTGTAAATATTTGAACGTTAAAACAGTTGTGGAAGCCATTATTCATGAATTTGGACTGTTTCGTAAAAACTTTGCTTCCAAAATGCCGATCCACAACCAGCGATCAAAATTTCATATTGTCTCTGTTATTGAAAAGTTTTAATTATAACTTCGTGGGACCATTTTTTTTTTCCATCATTTATACCGGTATTTGCGGGTCGATAAAAAGTTGACCCTAGGATATTTGCGGTCTCCACGACAGAAGTTAAATTTTTGCTCGAAAATTTAGCGCGTTTTGATGTTGCAAAAAAATTAAATCGAACGGAGAGGAAATCATCACGGCCTGTCAGAAGTTGTCTTCCGTGGAAGCACATCCAACGAACACTCGGGCTTTTGACAGCCTTTGCATCACTTTTCGTGCTTTTTTAATTATGAAAATTATTCTTTTGAAAAAAAAACAAACGGCACAGTTTCACGTGGGTCTGCACCCGGCGTGTGCAGTGCGATGTAACGCCCAAATCAAATGCTCTTTAAAAAAACATTATAACAAGAATGTGCACTTTTTGTAGCTTGAGTTATTTTTTTCCTGCAATTAACGTAAAACAGGTAACGATGAGTAATTAATTGAAAAAACATTTACATGGAGGCCGTTTGCAATTTTTTAAGCTATCAACGAAAATTACATAGTCGTTTCGTTTGATTTCATCGAGGTCAACTTTTGTCTGTATTGAAAGCCATTAAGTTAAACACACAATGTCCAGCCAAATATTGCTCGTATAAAGTACGCTTTGTTTCATTAACCAACGTCATTAATTAAGTTCTAATGAAACAAATCCATATTTGCAAGCACTCTTTGTTATAGTCTGTTATTTCAAGCCAACGATTTATGATCATTATATATTGTACGTTCATATGTAAAATTGCAATTTTATTTCAATATGTAATACTGAAAATCGTGTATTTAAATGATAAGAAGCAAATAAATTTGATCGCTGTTGAATGTTCTGAATTTTTGGATTATTTATTATTCGTTAATTTTTATTACAAATTAATTCATTATTTTTGGAGTTTGAAACACCAGAAATAGAATAGAAAAACACATGAAAAAATTAAATTTGGAAATTAAGGAAAATGTTTCGTACCTAGAAAACCAGAAAATTTTAGATTTTTTTTCAAAAATGGACCCCAACCATAAAAAATTAAAACTGTCAAAAAATGTTATGGAAAACTGATTTTGTGATTCAAAAACACCAAGAATAGCCCGTACGAAAAAAAATCAGCTCGAAATTCAAAGATTCAAAATAATGTGTTATAACGAGAAAATGTGAAAATGTGAGATGTTAGTAATGATGTATTTTCAAATGAAATTGTAGTAAAAATTTAAAACTCACCCCAGCCGTTCCGCCGCCACTACCGCTGCCCGGTACTTTGATCCACGGCGACGATTTTCGGGCAAGCACTTCTTCCGTCGGCAAAATCGATTTAACCGCAGCAACGTTTTGGAAGCATCATCTGCAACACAGGATAGGATATTACGTTTTTAACGATCCGTCTAGCTACCACGCCTCCCACGACGGAAGCTTCGATGCGTACTATGATCGACGAGTCGCAGCGCCTGGCTAACATAAATTCTCTATCCTCGGCTTTATTGCACGTTTGCAAAAACAGTATCATCGCAATGACGCGAGCTGTTATCAAGAAATAAAATTGCTTGCTGGGTGCACACACCAACCAAACAGAATTGCGACCAAGTTAACGAGCTGCAAAGCACTCTCAGCTTTGAAATGTCGATAGATCAAATTAAACAAACATAATTATATCAAATATAAATTCACAGAAATCTTATAATATTAATCCAAAAGTACACTAGAGAAAAAAATTGGAAAAATTTTTTTTTTAAAGATTAAAAAGTTGTTTTCTTCAAGTGATGAAATGGTAATTGATTTGAGACAGAATGAAGCAACTTTTGGGAATCGTTTGAATCATCAGGTCTTTGACTGGAACATATTTTGAAAGGTAGTCGATCATTAACAATAAAATAATTGCACAAGTCAGTTTGACATTGCGATTTGCATGCAACACAAACGGATATTTCAAGATTGATTTAAATTCAAAGACATCTAATTCAGATGACGATTCAAACGGCGGTGCAGAGGCGGATAAATTCTCTTTGAAAATTTGACATGAAATCGTGTTCGATTGAATAAATTAGAGTGAGATGGCCAAAAACGCCACAGATATCCTTAATAATTAAATTCGCACACCATGATACCGTGTTTCGAACCCTATTATCTTAAATATACATACGAAAGCGCCGATTCTCTGTTGGACATTAAACGTCAGCATGCATGAAAGCTGATTCGAAAATGTATGCAAACGGATTTACAAACACTCGTGCATGTTTCGATGACTGATAAAAAAATAATAACCATTTGGTATTGTGTTTATCGTATGCTCTCTAAATTCGAAAGAGTGAAATTTTTTCAAAA
>JAAMPD010002938.1:0-12193 GCA_025266255.1 Trissolcus basalis
CGGTCGTAACGTTCTTACGTTACGGTTTTTTCTTTTTGTTCCTTTTCGTTTTTTTTTGTTTTGTTACTTTTTTAGTTAAAATAAGTATTTTTTTTATTTTCTCTTTTACTTTTTTTATTCTTCTATTTTACATTATATACTATTTTTGGGCCCAATGTAGGGCATGTTTGCAAATCGCAGAAAAGAGAAGAAGGGGCAGACTAAATTATTATTTTTATTATTATTACTATTATCTGAATGTATGTAAAATGAAATAATAAATTTATTTATTTATCAAAAAAGCAAACACAAAAAAGAGATAAAGTAAATTTGTGTCAAATTACTGAAATACGTTTCTTTTAATTTTTTTCCTATTTTGTGTATGAAATTTAAGACAAAAGAGCCTTTTTAGCCCGAATTTTGTTGCATTTGCTTTGCGAGCTATTTTTAGTGTTACAATCAAGTATAATATGTGTTAAAGAGAACTATGAAGATAATGTAATGATTGTTGTAATTACAGAAATAGCGTTTGGAATTGGGAGTGATTGTGGCTAGAAATACCGTAATTGTTAGAACGTCACGCGTTTATGGGAGAATAGCTTGGAGTTCGATGATGATTGTTTAAGTTGTACCGAAAGTTAACTAGTTAATTCGAGTTGAAAGCATGAATGAAATGAAAAAAAATTGACGTATTATGAACTTGTTGGGATATTTATTTCGATTATTCAGTTTGAATTACATCTTTTCGTAGTGGACCAATTACATTCAACTCCGTCCAGTCGATACGTTGATTACTCGCTTATGAGCATAATGAACTTATTAAAAGCAGCAAACCGTTTTTTGTTTCCATTAAAATTTGTTAGGAGGGTTTCGATGTACTTTAACATAAATTATTCAGCACTCTAAATTGTGATTAACTGAAATCGATTGATGTGCATGGGTTCTAAATGAATTTCGTTTTTCATCGAGTCGAAGTTTATAAGAAAATAATTGATGCTTTCTAGTGTCTGCGGTTCAGTCATCTTTTATTCATATGGCCCTCCATACGTTCTGAACTTTTTTCAGGAAATTTCAAGAGAGACATGAAAACCGTCAGATATGTTTTTAAATAGTCCATTTTTTCTTAATTATTCATCGTTCATCATAAATCAGTTTTGTTACAACAAATTTGATTTATCTGATACAATAAAAATTTTCAAAATTGTTTAAATTAATTTTGAAATTGTTTTTTTCTGAAATTTTATTTATTTTTTATCCGCTGACAAAATCGACGGATTTCTACTAGATGAAAAAATTCCAAACTGAGAGCTTTAAATAAAAAATCTTTTTTTCTCTATTAGGTGTGGTAAAGTAATTTGAAAAACAATGTTCGTACAAAATATTTCTCTGATCATATACACGTTCGTAAGGATTTTCAGTGGTCGTAAAAGTGTTATTATTAAGCAACCAAAAATATAGCGGAACAGTCTAACAAACATCTCAAGAAATTCTGGAAACCAAATAAAAACGTTGTAAAAAAAAAGTTGAGGATCTTTGCTCAAGTCTGCTCGTTAAATTTCCAACAAAATGTTCTGAGTTTGTATTTTTAAGCATCATTTATTGTAATACAAAAACGCCACCCTTCAGTCCCGTCCACAAAAAGATATTAGTTTGGAATAATACCTCTTAGCTGAAACCCAAGAGCTCTGCAGCAAAGAAATAAAACAAGAGTGCGAATTCTCACGTCGTTCAAGACTGTTCAATTTTTCAAGCGACAATCGAAGACCGCGTTTACCTTCGATTGGAAAACACGAAGCGCCGGTGTAAAAAGTCCGTTTGAACATCCGCTTTTTTTTGTCCTCGCGAATCCAAGTTAGGCACAGTTTTCCATCCACAAGCCACTGTTGAACAGGTCTTTAATTAAACCCAATGGAAATCGGTACGGTATTCTCACTGTACTTGCGTGCTCGTTCGTAATTCCGTTTGCTCGTAACAGGCAACCTGTAGCCGTTACCTGAGTTAAACGAGCGTACTTAACGCGATACTTTATAATGCTATCAAACGTAATATCAACCATACGAATCCTCAAAAAAAAAGTTTTAATAACGAGGGCTATTTTATGTCCGGGTCTTTTTGCCCCCGCGAAACGTCCGCGCATTTGCACTTCTTAAATCGTCCTCGTCAGAATAATGATCTGGAATTTTCTCATTTGCAAAACGAGCGTGATATTTTCATGCACTCGATTATCTTTTTTTTTCTCTCTTCCCCCGTAAACTTTCAATGATGAGTGAGCTTATCAGAATTGGAAAGACTCGGGAGCAATTTGATTGCGTTGCGACGTGGAATGACCCATTTTGTTTTTCTTTGGTAAATTATGTTCGAGATGAATTAATGAAAAATATTTTTTATTCTAGTTTTTCATTTTTTATAAATTATTGAACAACATTTTTTCATATCACCTATGGTATTATTTTTGACAACAAAATTATTAAAAATTCGCTCTATCATATTTAATAGAACAATTGTTTTTATTAAATAAAACAATTTTTATAATTTCACATCAGTAATAAAAAATAGAAATCATAGTAAAGAGGTGAAAAAAAATTTTACTGGATGCAAGAACAAACGTTTTTGAAAGAAAATTTCGCGAGTTCGCTGAGTTATTTTTGCAGCAAGTTTAATAGCACGATTGCGTCCAGCTGGCGCCAATAAAATAATTTTCAAACGCATGACTCTCTCTCGCGAGTTTCAAGCCAGTATTACTGATTTCTTCTTAGACAATGTTTGTCGGCGAACGCGATTACATGCACCTGACGGGCTACTGAATATTTTTAAATATTCTCAACTTTCAGTTGCACACAGCACTTCCTAATGAAATGAGACGGAATTGGCATTATGCCTAATGTTACATTGAAACACGACCGGGATTGTTTGCGAACACGCATCCCGACGTGCAAAGCCAGCCCACGAGATCCATGTTTCTTGCTACTCTTGTCGAAAGAAATTTATTCCATCATAATTCTTCGACGATTTTCCAAATTCATCATTCACATCGTCGTCCAATTTTTAATTCCAACAACATATTTTTTCAACGTTAAAAAAATAGAACAAAAAACAGTTTCGCAAGCGACTCTAACAAAAGTTGTATGACATTTTTGAATGACGTTGACTAAGTGAAAATGAACATATGTGACACACACGTGCAAAATGTATGAAAAAATATGTTTATTTTCATCTGATTTTATAAAAGAATATAATCTTATAAAAACACACAAAAAAAAAAGAGATAAACTATAAGTTTCAACAACTTTTTTATGAGACGTTATAAAAAATTATAATTTAATAAGGTGCAAAATCTGTGTGTAAAAAAAGCGATATTTTAATTGTTTGTACGCTTGTAAAAAAAAAAAGTTAAATTGAAACTCAAGTTGAATAATGCGCGACGCTCGCACACACACAAAGACCTGGAGCCGGCTTCAGACATTTCGTATAATACTTTCAGTTTTAATGAGTTGTGTTAAAACTCGACGATACACGTGGAAGGGTTGGATGCTCGAGTGAAAGTTTGTTGATGTAAGTGCTGTTAACACGTTTTTGAGATACATAAAAAAATCAGCCGTCTAAAAAAGCGTGCACACGAAGTCCGCTACCATAAACTTTGCGCTTTTTTACGACGAACAATATAATGTGTTTCATGTGAATCCTACGCCCCCTTCGCCTCAGAGACAGTCGCGCATCTTTTGCCAGCGGAGATCTAACGCACCGTGCAGCGCAACATTTTTTTTTTCTACCCCTCGACCGTATTCGCATTAATTGAGGCAATTATTTATCCGCCGAGGGAAACTGATTCGCCGCTAACGAATTCAAAAGCATACTCCCGGTGGCCAAACAAACAATATTCATCCCGGCGATATCGAATTGCTCCGACGTCTCACCCATGAGCGCCTTCGCCAACGTTTTGCGGCACGTTCCTCCCGCGCTTTATTCGTCCTTAATTTGCATCTTTGTGCAATTCTCCGGCGCGGACCGCTGCACATTCCCCGAGAGATGTGTCACATTCCCGGACTTATTCTTGTCGCGCCTCTCTCTGCTTTTGTCGAAATTCTTCGTCCGCCGCGTTTAAACATTCGCGCGACTCGAACGCGTAATCAAACTCCCCAACTTCACACGTGAACGTCGAAGTATTTCAATAGGCAAAACTTTTCTTTTCGTCGCCGATGAACTCCTCTTTTTTCCTGCCTTTCACTTATCTCGCGCAAATTGGAGATTCTATTATATCACTCGATAAGAAAAATTTTATCAACTCATTTGCAAGACATTCAATATAAATATTCAAAAAAAAAAAAAAAAGAAGAATATTTAATGAAATGATTTTTCACAACAATTTGAGTTGTGGAAAAATGAGTGAGAGGTTTTGTAATTTGAATTACAAAAAAAGAGAGTTTAAGATATCTTCAGTTGAGTTGAGGTATTTTTAAATTCTCCTCTCACAGTTAATCAAAAAGACCACCTGAGAGTGGAGTGTTTCGGTGTCTAGTTGGTTGGGTTCGCATTTACAATGACAAAAGAGAGCTCGTGATTATTTTATCGTGGTATTTTTCGGATGCACATCATCATTCACGCTTGCATGAGCACCGTGAGCACGAACAGAGAGATCAAGTCTAGAAATGCGTCTTTTCTTTCGGACGCAAACGATTTCCAGCCTGCTGCATTCTTCGCGCACTTTCTTTCCACCTTTTCTGCGGCAGGCGCTGTGCTTGTTTACGACGAGTGCTATCAGGTCGAAGTTTGCGGAGAACCCAGGCTTTTCAACTTCGGACCTGAATGCGAAGACTTGTGTTTGCTGCGAATTTCCACCGAGAGCCCCAAGGGGACCTTTTTCTTCTTCGGCAGTACCTCTTGATGAAAGAATGCACTGTCATCGAGTCATTGTTCATCAAAACTTGATAAATGACTTTTTCACCTCCTTTAATTGAGTTTTGTACCTGTGGAATTTTTATAATGAATGTTCAATTATAGATTGTTTTTGAACATCAAAAATGTAACAGTCAGTCGGGCCACTTTGACAATAGGGTCGTTGTGACAATTATTAATCATCGGTATGAAAATAACGTCAATTGTTTTTTTCACGTGGAAGATCATTAATCTAACAATTGCTTGAAAAAATTCAACGCAGTATTGAATGGCAATGTGAAGCATAATTTTAAAATTGTCTTATTTTCTATTGTCGATCATAATTTTTGAATTAAACAATAATTTATGGTATTTCAGTTTTCATAGTTACTTTTTGATGATTCATATTTTTTGACTGACTTTTTACACTGAAAAAAAATTCTCACTGATATCAAGTATATAATATACTCGAAAAAATTTACTTGAATTAAGTATATTTCACTTGAATCAAGTATATTTTTACGTTTTTTTAACTTTTCTTAGATTGAATCAAACGAATTTCACTTCAATCAAGAATATATTAATCAATATATATTCTCAAATATATGTGAGAATATTTTCTACTTCATTCAAGTTAAATACATAAATATACTTGATTTCGAGTAGCATTTTTTTCAGTGTACTGACTGAATTTTTAAAAAAGTCCTTTGCTTAACAGTATTGTTCCCAGTGACTTTTTAACGTTTTAGCATTCATAACTTGTGGTTTTTGTTAACATATAGCTTTCAGTCAAATTCAATAACTTTCTAGCAACGTTGAACTATTTTTTAATTTTGTAATATTTTTTCGACCACAATGTAATATATTCCAAAAATATATATTTTTTTGATTTCAACGAAACTCAATTTCGAATTAACTTAACTCAAAATCAGGTACACAATTTTAAAGGTTAAATAAAAAGCAACGTAATTTCATTCCAACCGTTATTCACATTTATTTAGAAAGTTAAAAATGTCGACAACTAATGCGAATCTTGAGTTTTTCTTACCGAAAAAAATAGTTGAGATTTGGAGTCCGCGGATTCCGCATCGCAGCTCTTGAGACACCATTTCAACGTGGATGAATCTCCATTAAATAGCAAAGCTGCAACAATTCGACACGTCGCGAGTAAGAACGCTAACAAAGTAATATATACCGTAGACATAAATGTCGCAAGTTGGAGGAATAAGTGGCGCGATATGCGCGTCGAAAAATTCGCGCGTCCCCACTCGGATTCAATTTTTTCCTTTTACCAGAGTGAGCGACTCGATAAAAAGTGAATTCACTCAACTAGGCATTAGCCATTCGCGAGGAGCACGGAACCTCGGTTTTTTCTTTCTCTCTCTTGGCAGAACGGAACTCAAGTGGCGCTGGATATACGTAGCAGAAACGGGCGTCGTGACATCTGCATTCATGACTAAACTGTACGTATTCAAACAAGAGATAAGTAACACCTCGAAGAGAATGTTCGTGACCAAAAGCGAAATGATGTTATAACTAATTCCACACCAGCCGCTTTGGCGGATACCGAGCAAAGTCTTAGAAGACGTGTTCACGCGTCCTCTAAGCAAAAGTCGTGCCGAGTTAGCGTCTGAGGTACATAAATATTGTCCTGAAAGCAGGACGTTGAACGTCCAGACGCCGTTGCAGCACATCTGGCGCTGTTGCCATGAATACAACCGCCCCTCGGTGCTGGCGCCCTAGCACTGTCTCGCTCTTTGGCCCTCTCTCTCGCCCCTTCAAATGCGACCCATTCTCTGACAGAAAGTTTCGCCCTGTTTTACACGGGAGATAGTTCGGTAACCTACAGCAACGGAGTCGGCCTCAGCCTTCCATGTCGCACGGCTTTGCTAAGTGGCGGGGTGGCGGGTTAGATGCAAGTACGAGAAAGGAGATAATCGTTAGACCTATATAGACCAACTACATCTGAACATGTAGACTTGTGGCCGGTGTCTGGATATACACGGCCCCTTTGCAAAGCTCCCGTGCCTCCATTAATAACATTTTACTTACCGCAGACTCGCTCTCGCACACACAGATAAATATATTTCCAGAATAGTGAAATTAATTTTTTTTTCTCTCTCTCCCTCCTTCCAACGTCGGAGGTAGATAGTTCCATAGTTGTTAGAAACTTTTGCAAATTAATGAGCTCGCTTTGTCGAAACAACGTGTCTTCGTTTTTATTAACCGAGCCACTTCAACTGGAATCAACCGGATAAAGATGAGGTATCCTCTCAGATAACGTGGTAAACAATGTTTTTCTACTACCGCACTCTCGGCGGAGAAGAGACATTTTCCGTCCCAAACGTGTTTTTGCCATGGAGAGAAAAAAAGAACGCCAACTCTTTAAATTTGTTACGGAGTTTATTTTAACTAGAAACTTTTTTGTCCGGGTACTTTATATCGGTGGGTTTCATTTCTAAGTCGGAGTAAATAACGCTCTCCGACAACGGTATCGCGATCCGAAATAAAGATAAGCGAGATGGTGGAATTGACGCGGGAACTGAGTAGTGATACTGATCACGATTTGGTCAGACGTACGGGCTTATTTTTATCATAATTCTCATCTACTCTCTTCTTTTTTTTTTCTTTGAACATTTTTTTCCCCTCAATTGTGAAAGAGATTGAGGGTAATTTAGGTCTCGTTATCGTGAATAATTGTGATTGAATCAATTGAAAAAACGTCATGCGCGATCGCTGGAAGAGAAGGAAAGTTCGTTGTGATAATTTTTCAGAACAGTGCATCAAATTTCGGACGAATTATTTTTTTGTTTTTCGTAGTCTGTTGCGAAGTTTTTGAGTGTTTTTTTATAATGAAAAAAAAGTGTGTGTTTTTTTAATGAGTGCAAGTTTTGTAAGTAGTGGGAGTGAAGCGAATTTTCGGCTGATAGATTTCAGCGAAATATTCATGAAGTCGAAACTTTTAACTGGCGCAGTAATTTGTCAAGCTTAACGCAGGTCCAAATTTTCTAAATCTCAATAACATCAGAATTACGGTTCCAATGGAGATTAAATAATCTACGAGGTCAGAGTTTTCGACATTTCGATGAATATAAATTTGAAGACAGCTGTCAAGTATTTCAAAGCTTCAATTCAAAGTTTCAATTTTATTCAAGTTTCTAAATTGCTTTTTTACTTTTCCTACAACATTATTGAATCAATTACTCGAATTATTCGAATCATCGGTTTCTCAATATAATATCATTACTGGTAAATTTCCAACCAGTTTATTTTTCGATTCCGTCGTTGGAATAACGAGATTATTGCTACTGCCGCGATGTTTTCATTTGTAAAGTTTCAAATAAATTGTGATACTGGAAAATTTTTATCAAAAGAAATCGGCGTAATTTCGTTTAATCTCTCAATAATATTTCTCGTCTATCATTAAATAAACTTCCGTCAAAGTAGAAAATTTTCAACTCACTGGGAGAAATAATACTTATTATATATATACACGAGTGTACAAAAGTCCACGACGGGTTTTTACACAGAAAATTTGTTGCGAAGGCTACTAAAAGGAAACTGAAAAAGAACAAAAATTTGATGTATGTTATATTATTAAGTGTGTCTGTTTGATAAAGGAACCCACTGATGCAGAGACCGCGTGCAGCTCACAAGGCATCCTTCATAAAAAGGCTTAGAGGGGACACCTAAAAGATACACCTGTACGAAACGCGATTAAATTATACAGATGTTTCGGCACACGATGTACACATTTTTCAAAGGTGAATCTCTGAATCAAGTTTCTTTCACTCAAGAGGTTTCGGCACCTTTGTGAAACGTATGCAATTATTATTAGGACTACCAGATATGTTTTTTTTCCGCTAAAGGATGTACTCTAAAACATTTCAGGCGCCGAAGAAGAATGACAAACCTAATAAGAAAGCCATTTTTTGGTTTTCTTTCATCTTTTCTTTTTCACAAAAGAAGACCTAAGTTAGTTTGAAATTAAACACGCTAATTGCGATTTCATTTTCAACACCTAATTTTTGTCTCGTATTTTTTATTGAGATTTTATCTGATCTTTTTTAAAGCCAGTTTCATTTGAATAATTTTCAACGTTCACTATCAAAAATGAATTCTGGAACCAAATTTTTTTGCTCCTAACAGGGAGAAATATAGGTACGTTTTATATTTCTAATAGTCGCATAATTTTTTCTACAATATATTACATGAATATATTCCGGTTATATTGAAAAACATAATTTCATCCGAGTGGTCTATTTCAGTGCAGAAATAACTCAAAATTTTCAAAACCAATTCCTGCGCGGATTTCAAATATACTTTTGTTGACGTGAAAAACATCTGTATGTAAGGGAAACTACGCGAAAATAATTTTTTTGAGTGTTGTATCAATCTTGTATGCCCCTGATTAAAAAATGTCCCGAAAAAATGATAAAAAGAAAAAGTATATTTCATTTCCAATATTATCTTGATGGAGATGTAATGCTTGCATGATTTCAAGAGTCATTAATCGATCGATTCGTTTGTATTGTATTAAAATATCAATGTTATGTTAAGAGTGAATGTTAAATTCATTCGGTCCACATATAATCGAGCTCGAAATAACTTTAGCGAAACAATCTCTGAGATCGAATATAGTTGTCCTTTAGTGAAACATATACAAAATCATATCTCGATAATCTGATGTAGAATATCGTCAATTAGAGAACGTCAGAGTTTCCCATCAATCGTCAGTTCAGTGAGCAAAGCAAACCAGCGTGACAAATAATTATTGATAAATATAGGGAATTTGTACGGTTGTTCAACTGTTTGCAGGACAAAGATTTAGAATGTCGCATTGTTAGGGTAGAGACAAACATTATTATTTAGAATAGCGCAATCAAATTGCCACTGAGTTAACAATTCATTCTGGCCGCAATCTAATTTTAAGACCATCTCCATAGCTGTCTCGATAAATGCTCACGCTCGTGTAATTTACCTTATCTTTGATACAAATTTACTGATATTATTTTAATTGAAAAATCTTTTTACATTACTTGTTCCTTTTTTCTAAGCATTTTGTTAGTTGTTTTATTTAAATAAAACACATTCTCAAGTGAAAACATATATATGTAACATATAGGAAACATCACATATTTGAACACGAGGATTACGGAATTGAAAAAAACTTGGTTCGATGAATTTTTAACCACCCAGATCGAAATTCAAGAACTGTGTCAGAAATAGGTATAAACAGAAAAGGGAACTCATTTTTTATATTTATACGCAATGCATTAACTGTAGTAAATGTTCGAGTCGTGAAAATAGTAATTATTTCGAGGCATGACGTGGCATGCAACGTCAAGGAATTTCAACGTCAGTTCTGAATACAATATATGTACACGATTTGAGATTCAGAAAAAAAAAAGTGCAGTGGGGCCGCCTGCAGTGCGATAATCATTCGACTTCTCTGTGCATTAGAATTCATTCTTCGTTGTATTACAAATCATAGAAACAGCAATTACGTAGCACCGCTCCATAACATTTAGGTGCACTGCCATCACAGTGGGTATGATTTCAATCTCACACCGACTGTAATCGTAATCGCCCCGGTTGTGTATAATTTCCTGGGTATATCAAGTTATCTTAACAATTTCATTACTATAACGGCTATGTAACGTGAGTTTGTTACACACAGCTCTGTGTCACGCAGCACGGAGGCCAGATTTTTTTTTGCCCTTCATTACGTAATTAAACGAGATTGCAATTATTAATCACGTTGAACAAGATATAGCAAATAAGATTTTTATTTTTCACTTTTGCAACGTTCCTATCAGTAATCACCATTGTAATTGAATAATCATAATTTGATCATTATAATTTTTCATCCTGTTGGCGGAACCACTTACGAAGATAATGAAAATTTCGGTGAAACGCACTTCATTAATTATATTTGTTATTTAATTCTCCCGCGCATAAATTCACTTTGACGCAACATATTTTTTCCCCCGCGTTCAAATTATTCTTTAATCTGCAAAAACAATCTTGTTTTTTGTTAGTCTTTTTACTTTTATGGTTGAACATAAAAAAAAGCCGACACTTCAATTAGTTGACATTTTTAATTAACATATGGAAAAAGATCTTGACGCTTTTGTTCGGCCGTTCTTTTTTTTTCTTGCATACGCGAAACTGCATAACAATTGCATAATAATTTCGCTGGTACAGAAACACTCAGTCGCATAATTGCACGAAACTTTTCAAATATATAACCGCCCTCAAACTTCGGCACAGTTTTATGTAAATGCACGTAGTTCTTAGAAAATTACAACACTTAACATAGGTTGCTCAACAGCTTTGGCTATCACTGCGTTCGTTTTCTGAGAGACTGCTTTTCACGTCGAGTTAGGCAATAAAAAACCAACTTTGTCGATCAATAGTTTTGCCTTCCGAGGGATGAAAAAAAAAGGAGGAAGAAAAACTCAGAGATAGCCATAATTGCGTCATTAAAGAGTCTACGGGCAATCAAAAGTGATATTTCCTCTCTCGGGGGTCCTTTTGATTTAACCCTTTCAAGTTTTGCGAGCGCGTCATCTTCATTCGCTGCAACGTGTAAACGCGCGTATTTGTACTTATACATAAACAGGGCATTCATGGCTGGCGAGGAGTGCGCGTCTAGGCAACCAGCCGGTCGACAAGCCAACTCCCTTTCGCAGAAATGACGAAGCCGGCGGAGCCAGCCACAAACTAATTACGACCCCGGGGCACAGCGTTCCCGCAAGGAGAGAAAGAGCAGGCAAGTGGTAGACAATGACGACCATGCCCAACGAGAGAGACAACCAAGGTGCGAGCCTAGACGTGAGGTTGAGGGCTTACCGGCTGTATCAACATCAAGCAATACCGTGCCTGCTTAGAGTAACTACCTTTAAGTACCAAAGTTTCGCCACCTTCGACGGCAGTTTTCGTCATTCGGTCGGGCGTTTTCATCCGAACCAACCCAACTCGCAATGTAATTTGCCAACATTTAATTAGCCGACAATTCTACCCTTGGACATCCTTTTACCAGATGAAATTTCCCTAGTCACAAATATAAAAGTGTCTTAATTTCACAGACACAATTTTTTTAAACTTTCAAACATGTTTTTCAAACAATATTTATCGATTCAGTGATAATGTAAGTGTTTTTCTACAAATTCGATACAAAAATTAGACCCAATATATCTCCCATGGCAAAAAAATCAGGAGACACGGTAGTGTCTCTGGCCGAGTACGAAAAAAAATGAGTGGCACTACTACCGTGTATACTTTTCCGGAGACAACGATAAGCGATTTTCAGCCTATCAAAACTCCTATAAGGAACATT
>JAAMPD010002939.1:0-12189 GCA_025266255.1 Trissolcus basalis
TGGTTGTTATATATATATATATATATATATATATTGATTCTCTGAATTCAATCAACTAGAATTTTTTTATTTTTATAAAATAATTATTATCTCAACTTTTCATAAAATCATCGCTATTTAATTTGACACAATTTTCACCACAATTTCATTTCAAGTTTAAATTTAATTTTAACAAATAAAATTGGAGCGTCAATAAAAAATGTTTGTTAATCAAATTTTATCTAACATTGTCAGCGTTATTTTATACTGACATTAGGTTAACAAGCAACTGTCGAATTTTGTGAAAATTACCAAAACCAATTACCAAATTCAAATTTTAAAACTTTTTTAATTACAATTCCTAAATTCGGTATGACTAAAAATGTTCACTTTTTGGAAATTGTTGAAGACTGACCAAATTTTAGAAGTTATATTCTTTTGACATATTCCATGGATTTTCAATCAAAACAATTCTAGTTTTATATTATCTGCAAAATTCAGATTTCCACTTTTATTCAAATTTAGCATTTAGGTATATTCAATAAGACATTGAAAAAAAAAGAATCATGGTCGAAAACCCGTGTATAAAATGATGAACAAAAAAAGTGCATTCTACACCTTGGCTGATTTACCGTACCCCGCCGGGTGCTGTTAGTTTTGGCTTTCACTTTTTCGCTGCAAAACATATAAATTTGGCGCTACAAATGGTAGATGCACACCTCCAAAAAATTGCGGCCCAAAACGCCTTGAGCAAGATCGTGTGATGTTACACTGTATCTGGCGCCCGGTAGCTTCCCCGGCAATGCCGCCGGATCGCATTCCTCATTAGAAGTATCTGCAAGTGACAACGGGCGCATTAATACAAGTGAATTTCATACCACCTGCTATTTTTAACAGGTTTGTTTGGCGCGTCGAGCCGAGGCCTTTTATTTGTTTGCCTCGACAAACAGCGCGGCACTGACCCGATGACCCACGGCGTCGACCGAGAAATCGGCCGATAATTAAAACATCGAAGAGCGCGCCCAGTCGAACATGGCGCGCATTTTTACACGACGCAAAATTCGAGCGCGCGTGTTCGCTTGGCAACTGTAGTTGCTGTAATTTTGCGGCGTTTATAACGTTCGCGCGCTCAGAAACGCGCGTGTGTGTATATCAAAGCGAGCGGATCAGAGCTTTGGTAGCCGAGAGACGCGCACACAAAGATATACGCACTCTCTCTGGGATCACGTGGGCGCGTTGTTATTGGCACACACCCTATATTTGTCAGGATGGATAGTTTTAAATTCCCGACTGTATTTCATTACCGGCTGCATATAAACGAGTCGCGCATGATTCACGGACGATCCTACGAGGCCTTACATCGATGGCTGCTTAAAGTGCTCGTCCGAGCAAGTTGTTCGACGATGATCGATAAAGTACACTCGATGCGCCCGAGCGCAGAGTATAAATTTCGTCTCGCTTTGTGCCTTCAGTCTATTACGTAACATTATTTTAGATTATCTTTTTTTCGCGCTCGCTCCATTCTTTTGTACCTTTTGCGTTGTTGTCGCGCATACGTTTAGCATAGAAAGGCCGCCAGGCCAGTGCACACGCACATATTCACAGCCCCGCTATGTTGATCCTCGCTATTTCTTCGTGTTTAATATCAAAATACCGATAATGGGCATTGAATATTATTTGCGCGGTTAAATATTATCAATGTAAACGTGCGCAGCGCACTGCAAACAAAGTGCACGACACTCGCTACACTTGAGCGTTTCAAGGAGCCCCAAGTTCAACGGCCCCGGATCGGCCTCGCGGTTAAAAAAATATCCTTGCCAAGGATCGCCCTGTGTATGTCAATCTTGCAAACCGTTTCTCGTCAAGTTTTGTGTGAACAAAAAATATGACGGTTATAATTTGAATGTCAACTTTCTTCGGATGGAAATTGTACAATTTTTATTAACATGCAGAGTGAGCAAACACGAATTTTTTCCTCGTATTGAATGAGAGAAGAAAAAAAAACAAGCGAGTTAAAATTGTTGGGATAGATTAATCTGCGGTCTTATTTATGTTTCGTTTTTTATTATGCAATATACGTTTTCATAAATGTTCATATCAAGATATGCGTAAAGTATCATGAAAGTGCTAAAAATATAAAATAAAAGTATGATTTAAATGGCAGAACTATCAATGTCTGCTATTGCGAATAGTAAAATTAAACCGAGAGAACTTCCTTTTAACTGCTTGGTAATGAATATTACAAAATATGCAAAAAACCGTTTATCGTGCCAGTCAATCTAATTAATTTAACGCTCCTCTACACACGGCAAAATATTATCTTAAAACGTATATTTTCGCTTTCAAAAAAAAGTACAATACAGAAAAAGATAAAATATAAATACAGTGTTTTTTAACACGCCAAAGTACTGTTATATCTCATATTTTGCTGAAATATATAATATTTGAATCGTTTTTAAATAAATTTCTCTTATGCATCAGAAAACTTTTGTCAAAATTAATATTATATTTTATAAGAATGTTATGGAACTCCGCATATGATATAATTACCGTAAACATAACTCGCGTGACAAATTTCGTCATATCTACAATAATGAACTCGTTTTCAGGACCGATTTATGAATTAATATTCGAGCTCATTCGAGCTATTCTCGAGTAAGTAATTAGTGTTGGCTCGTGAAGCTGGAAGTCGAGCGATGACACACTGTGCAATGGCGAACAATAATAATAAGCGGACAACAAGTTTCGCGAGTAGGCTAAACAGCAAGTGTCATTGACCTGGTTTTAATTGGAGTTATTTATTAAATAATTGCACGAGCGCCCGTATGTGATCACAGGGCGAGATGAAATTTCAAATGAACAATTCTTCGAGTCAAACATTGTTATTCCACTTGCTATTTTTATTCTCTTCCTCTCTTTTTAGTTTATTATTTTTATATGTCCGTTTTTTTGACAACGTCCACTTTTTTCAACGGAAAAATCATTTGCTATTATATTACAAAAATTCGTACGAAGGTACACGCCATTGAGGTTGTTTGATACGATCTTTCTTTTAAAGCTAGTCTGAACCTTTGTGCTGCACTTCACAATGCTAACTCTCCGGCTAAACGAGAGTTTACAGTAATGCCTTTCGCATTACCCTTTACTTGCACATGTCGTACGTGTGTCGCTTCCTTCATTTTTGTCGTACGAGGCTTTTAAAAAAGTATCACACGTAGTGCATCAAAAGCTAACGCGGCGTGTCTGTTTGTGATAAAGGGGTGTCCTTGTGAGAGCAGATTAATGCGCTTTGTGCCGTTTACCCGTCGTTTTGTCTTGTCCCAAGAAAGAGTGCAAAAAACTCGACAAGCCCTTTCAAATTTCGACTTCCAAAAATATACCTGATATCTATCAAGCGTATCATCACTTTTTTCGTCGACTTTCACTCGTCGTACAAAATAGGCCTTTTTTGTTTTTGCTCATACAAAACCGTAATAACTTTGTGATAAAATTGTCTATCGCACGGAATAATTGCATAAATTATTTGCATCGGCAACATCGTTTGTCATTTTCGTTATCATCGTTGATCGATCAAAGGAACAACGGGACAATTTGTTGACTTTTTATCGAGCAACCGAGCTCCCATTGGCGCACAATAACTCTCATTTTTCATGTAACGCGATGCGCCGAGGAATATAGCGACTGCAAGACACGTAGTACACCTCCTACGCGTGCACACCGGGACGATCGGTCACGCAGCCGAAAGCCCGAGTGACGAATTAAGGGGAACTGTACGGTTTGCAGCCTGTCCGCTCGTCTGACAGACAGTCGCACGCAAGCGGTGTATCGTTTTTCTAATTAGATTTCCATGCAGGCCTATTATTAATAAAGCCCAGGTTTTCGGGCGCCCGGATTTCTTTGATTGCGTGCTGCGCGCAAGTAATGATTCATTCCGCAGTCTCGAAATGGATCGTTCAAGTTTTCGGCTTTTGCTTTCGAGTGGTTGCTTCTTGTTCCCCGGCATTAATCTTCGCCTAGCAATTTATACGATTCCCGTAACTTTTAATTTGAACGAATTATTTATAACACGCCGGGACAAAAGGGACTTTGGCTTTTATTGTGTTTCATTGAAATTACGCGTTGGTCGTTTTGGCCCAGGCAGATGTTGTCTAAACAAGTTTCGAGAGGGGCAGTACACACGAAGCCAGCCGATGAAAATTAAACGGACTGAAAGAGTTTCACGATCAATCGCCCTCGAGAAGTTGGTTTTAACAAATTTAGAAGAACGTACTGATGCCTTCTAAGAGAAAATTAAATTGATCTGAATGGTGTATAAAAATTAATACGTTTTGTTTTTGAGTGGAGAACTATTCATATCATTTCAAATAGTTGAAAACTCATTTCAGCCTCTTTTGCAAAGAAAACAAAATTCATTTTCACCGTTCAAATAAAAACTACATTTAGACAAAAATCAACATTCAAACGAAACAAAATATAAAAACTAATCAAATTGTCAACATTTTTCGAAGCGAAAAACTGCTTGTTTGTTTAGATTTTTTAGTTTTTAGAAACAGTTAGAAAAAAAAATTGGAATAACTGTAATGATAACATTGTGAAAATGTGTAAAATTTAATATTTGGAACTGATTGACAGACGAAATAAAAATTGAGTCTCAGTTATTCCAGCTTTTTTTTGCATAATAAGTTTTTACACAAAATCTTTTTTGATCAGAATGAGAATCACAAACGAACGAAAACAGAAAATCCCACTGATAAATTGAAAGCAGATTAATTGAAATAATTACATTACACTATCAAAATGTTCGTGAAAATGTCCTCAACAAGCTTTTACATTGAAATTGTAACGATCAAAACACAGACTAACTTTGGCAATGTCCGGCAAAACCTTGTATAGTCATTGATCACAGTTTAAGCAAAAGCATGTAATTAACAATGTTTCGATAAACTCGCCTCGAGTACAATGCAAACGTTATGTCAACGTCATTGTTATTATGAAATTTAGACGTTCTTGGTGTATAAGTTTGCCCTCAAGTTGGACTTTGTGCAAACTTCAAGTGTACTTCGTTAAACACACGATACAGGCCACTTGGGGCCAACAAATTCGTCAACCGCGTGGAAAACACGCTCCGAGGGCTGAAAATTCGCGAGACTCATCAAGCAGCAAGAGGCAAAAAGAGGCGGCGGCGAACAAAGAGATAAGATCTGTCTCGACAGGGTAAAAAGCAGATTGTCGGGACTATAATTACGCGATCGCCATTAATCTCAGCGCGAAGAACAAGCTCTCTCGCGAGGAGTAGTCTCAGAGGACTAGACGGTAGCCGGTCTAACAAGAGTGCGAGGAGCGCTGTGCAAAGTTCATCCGTCTTTCGGCGCTGCGGGTGATGACGAGAGGGCTGCGATGAATAAACAATTACACATCCCGCAATCGGGTTTTGCCAAAGTAATCTTGCAATTTGGAGCAAACGCCCAGGGCACGGGTAATATGCTCGTTTGGTGCGCTTCACGTCACCCCGACGCTACTGGCCGCTCTCTCTCTCTTTCTCTGTCCGAGGGCTATCCTTGCTCGCTCCCGATTGGCTGCTGCCAACGCTCCACGGAAAGATGCGTCCATCTCGTGACCCTGTTTAGCAGCGAATCTCTTCGCAATTAATCACGGGAACAAGTTTGTTAGTTATCGGAAGGAAACGTTCAAGTGCACGTGTGTGCTTGGAATGTAGCAACTTACTTTTCGTGCACACGAGGAGTATGCAAATGCAACATTGCCCGGTAAAATGCAAACGCTGAAAACACATCATTTCCAAGGGATTTTCCTTTTGATCTACATTCCAGAATGAGATTTCATTCTGAGAACTGTTTAGCCATTCGAAAAACACATTTTTTCAGCACAAAAAAGGTGCACCGCAATGCCCCGAGGTAAGTTTTTGAGGTCGCGGTGTTGCAACGTCTCTGACAGAATCTGCGGCCCAAAACCTGAAAAGTATTAAAAAATGGTTAATTAGGAGAGAAAAAAAAAATTTATTCATTTGCATGGATGAATGTGTGAAATTATGAACGTACTTTTTGATTGTATTCTGTACTTTTACCGTAACAAAAAAAATTTTAAAAAAGAAGTGGATAAGAAAAACAACGAAATGTGTACGGATGAAATTGTATCGCGAAGCTGATACACTAGCTGGACAGAGAGAGAGAGAGAACGAGAGAAAAGGATTCGAATATTCTGGAGTGTCGATTGAGTCAAAATGTTGATTGGCTATATTAGCTGCACGTACACACTGCATCCTCTTTTTTTTATTTTCATTCATCTTTTCGTGTAGCCCGAAAAGTTTCTGTCACTGTGTACGTGCGCGGGAAGTGCGCGTCACCATCGAACGTGCGATGAAAAAATTTAAAAACTGATGAAATGACGCCGATCGCGTCGCGCACTTCGCCCAGAGCTATGGCAAATTTTATGCCTCGTGCATCCCGCGCTATCAGCCAAAGGACGCGCATTCGACAGAGATAATCGCCAAATTACACGTCAACGAAACGTCTTATGTTTCCAAATTAGTCTCCGGGCTTGTCACGAGCACTTACATTATTCCTGACGCGACACCTCCATGGTTAATGCCCTTTTATCGAAGACAAATTTCTCCTTCGTTCCGTCGGACGTGTATCATGCTTCTGAAAACAAAAACAAAACCAAAATTGATCTTTGTTATTACATTTCATTTTTGCCTGGAAACGAGAATGGGCGCTGAAATATTTCGTTACTAAAATTCTCTATTAATTGAAAAATTGTAATCAAATATATCACAGGTGGAATTATTATAAATAAAAAAAATGTTAAATATCCAATCAAATGAAATAATAGGTTTTTCATTTGGAATAACGTTATCATATTCACTCGAATAAGAGGTTGAAAAATGCACGATTCTGAACAGCAAGTGTACGAATAAGGGAATCCGTAATACGTATACGTGCATTATGGTTGCGTTTAGTCAAATTGTAAGTGCACGTTCGTGTTACTGGAAGAGTAATTGTGCACGCGGTAACACGCAAAAGCTCGCTGTAGTACGTCACTCGCTAATGTTGGTATATGAAATGATATTGTTGAGAGCACAGTTGTACCAATTGCGAATTGTTAGATGTAAAGTAAAGCTTTTAATGTAACACATGATTTTTTGCGTGCGTCATTGAGCGAGTGCGTTTGTATTCCGATACACGTGTCGCAAAACCTGTCCCCCTAATGCACCCGCTGAGTGCCGGTTGCACACGAATATATATTTTACATTATTTCACGGCTACCCACGTTTTCGGCACAATGGCGCGGCAAGTATTTGCGCGATACGTTCCATCGAGTATCAGATGTTGTATCGTATATTTCAATTTCGCTTTTATGTCCCACTTTCGTTTTCTTTTTATCCTCTCTTTTTTATTTTGCATAACACGATATTTTTGCAAATTTCTTTTCTCTTTCATTTAATATATGCTGGCTCTGAATGAGGTGACTTTTAAACGGCTGCACGGAGTATACAAAGAACACAAAAAGCTCTGAAAAAACAATCTAGCCGTTCATTTTTAATGAGATGTAAATTGGTCTTGGCGTATAAAGCGCAAACAAACGCCGATGCATGCATCTATAAACAATTATAAAACAGTGTTTGACTTTCTGATAATCCCGGTCATCAACGCGAATTATTTCTAATAACTGTGTACACTCGAAGTACACGCTCATTATTTTGCGTTTACGATACGTGCGCTCCAGCGAGACCCTGGCGAAAATTAGTGATTATTTAATATCAACGTTGTTTGTTCGACGCGTAGCTTTTTGCGATTAATTATGCGACGTTTAATTATTTGATAACAAATACGTGGCAGTGTGCGCCCGGTCGCTAATGTGTTGCAACAGCGGGAGCGCGTCCAATTTGTTGCAACGCGGCGATGCATTTGCATTGTAATGTTCCGTGCCTTTTTGTGCGAACCGGAAAAAGCGAGACCCGCGCGCGAAGATGATTATGATTTTAAGTCCCATTTCGCCGAGTCATAGCGCAACAACCGAGCGCGATAATTATAACAGCTATTACTTGGAGGAATAATTAAGAGGAGATGCCTGCACGCTTCGCGCGTACTAATTCAACCGCATAAACCGCGCTACTCCGGAGACTAATTTATGCCCGCGTAAGCACATCTTTAATCCAGCACTGTCGAATCGCGTTTGCCTCACGGTGCAGAAACGCCGATGTACCTTCGCGCCCCGAAAGTCGTGTCCGAAAGACACCGACTTTTGGCGTCTCTTACATGTGCACGCTGCGAAACGCACACGCCACGCAACAAGTACGCGCGATCACGTTTTAACAGCGTTTTATGTCCAGTCGCTGCTAATAATATGTTAATTTATGTACTCCCGTTTGCACACCTCGTGATTAATTTTCAAAAGAGCGGACCCGAAAAACCGAACCCAATTTTAATTATCAGAAATTCAACTGACTCCCGTTTTAATTATCTGCTCTGATTGCCGGTAATTTATAATCGTTTGCTTTTGTTTTGCATTGGAAAAAAGTTGTCGTCGTTGTCAGTGAAAAAAAGAGAAAAAAAAATTGCAAACAAAAAATCATAAAACCAAAGAATATCGAACAAAAAAACTATTTCAATCGACGGTGCATGAAACTTGCATTTGATATTTTAAACGAGAAGCGACAATTTGATAATTGCTCTTACAAAACTTTTTGACCGTGAGAGGACTGATCGAAAATTCGTATAATTTTCCATGTATGCATTAATGAGATGCAATCAGCAGCGGTATAAAACAGTTCGGATAGAAGTTGCGCACAAACTCAGCACGCGTCATTTCAACTCGCAGTTTACAGGTTGAATGCGATTTTTCGAGCGTTTTTAAATTGCAGCGAAACTTTCCTTTTTGGCCTAACAAACGAGGCCAAAATATGCTGACTGAAATGAATCCTGAAACCCCCAAGTAAATAAGCCATCTCAGTCACAGATAAGTTAAGGAACAAGCGTGGAGCCAATGGCAGCATTTTTTCTGCTGACTGGTAAATGAAAGTTTTTTCAACAACCTTCTGCATGAGCGGTTGCAACGCAAGTGTAGAATTTGCATCTGCTTTTCTTTCATCATTACACATCGCTTTGAGATTTGTCGTGCAATAAAAAGAAAAAATAAAAAAACTACACACAAAATGCTTATTAATTAACTCACTCCTCAAAGATGTCACTATAATTTGACGGATAAAGACTTCTTTGATGTTCTTTCGACCTAAAATATATAGAAGCTGTTTCACAGAACAAACTTTTTGCAGTAATTGTGAGTATATTAAATAAATAACATCCACGTGAAATTCGTCGCCATCCGCGGGCGCATATTTCCGACGAAATAAAGTTTTACGATTTCCTTATTTCAGAAGTTGGCGCAAAGCTCGGGCAAAGGTCTGACAACAATTTAGCATGAGGAACGATTGGAACGTTGCCGAGTGTATTAACATGTTTAGCGCAGCGCGCGAACAAAAAGAGAAAAGGGTGGGGACAGAGAAAAAGTTAGGCAACAGAAAAAAGGAGTAAACGAGGAAAAAAAAGAAATCAAAAGTCAAGGGGCAAACGATTCCGCGTAACAGCAGGGCCGAAAGAAAAAGTGTTAGGCGTTTTGTTAGAAGTCGCTTAATTATGCAGTTTGCTGGAAGAATCAATACTCGCACGCTCACCGTTTCGAATCAAACGTGTATGCAAAGTCGGGCAGGATGGTCGGAAGTAAGACGAAGGCACGGAAACCTCTATATAAGCACTTTATTTAACCTGGCTCGGGTTGGAACTGTCGGCCAAACCCGATGCCAGGCGAGTGCATGTATTTGAGCTCCGCTTGTGTACACCAACACACGTACCTGCGCACACGCGTATCCCCGCACTATGTTGCAGCGTAGTTTATGGAGTTTAACATCGCTTCAAGGGATGAAAGTAGAAGAGACTTGCTGGAATACAGAAAGACCACGAACTAACTAATTAGTGCGCCGGTCGTTAAATGTTACGTGTGACGACCACGAATGGACCGAAATTATTAATTGAATCCCGAGTTGTGTCGATGTAAAATGCCCGGTGATGGGATTTGCATTCGTTCATTCATTAATAAGCGCAACTTATAAACAAAGCAATCACACGCCAGTTCGTATCTCTCTGGATCCGATTCAATAGTCCAAACTTTCGACATTGTTGTTGGTAAAAAGTTACCCACTTTGAATTTTGCGCTTCAAAATGTCCAAATGGTTGAGCAGTGGAAATCATGTTTGTAAGGAAATGCCATTTTTTGTTGTAAATAACAGTTATGATAACCTATTTTTGACAGACAATTTTTTATTGACTGAAAGTGTGTAAATTTCCTCAATGATATCCTAGCAACTATGGAGTATCTACCGCCACGCTTCGGCACCGACCCTCATTGTGGTTCTAAGATTTCGACGAGACATCATTAGGGATCGCAAATGTCTGGAGAAAAGGGAAACACGCGGCAAACGATCCCCAGGCTATGTTTCAAGATTTTTTTTTCTACCAACGAAGGGTTGGAAGCATTTTTAACTCGTTTGTAACAAGCCTCCAGAGGCGCGGCTTAGACAAAAAATGTCAATCGAATTTCCCTTTCACTTGGAAGATAAAAGGCTCAGAACTGGAAATTAACTCATCAAATATATTTTAGAGGATATAATGAAGATAAATGAATAAAGCCGCACAAGTTTGGGAACGAATGTCTGGTGACGTTTCTTAGATGGACAATATAAATCTGGAATCATTAATTTTAACTGGGTTGATCGATTTTCAACTTGTAAAAATTGAACTGAAAACATCCTTATCTACTTTGACTGTAAAACAATAATGATTTCATAAAGAATTTAAGCTATTCGATATCATTTTTAATTCTGAATGAAAATCTTTTTGTAGCTTATCAAAAAGTATATTTCAAAAGACGCGATCTATTGAGCATGATCAAATTATTATTAAAAAAAAAAAAGATTTCCGTCGCACATTTTCATTATATTGTAAAGTTCCTCCGTCAGTGGAATTTAGTGAACTTTTTCATTATTTCACGAGAAAGAGTATAATTTCAAACGATTCGAACTGAGTAGCGCGATTCTGTCAAAAAAATTTTTCAACCCGAATAAAAAGCGTTGTTAAAAAAAAATGTTACAATTGTTTCTCAAGAACTTTCAATGAAATTCTTTTCTTCCTTCATCTACAAAATATTATATAAAAGAATATCAATTATGTTTCTATTCAAACATTTCGATCAAATTGATACCGCATTAAGCGAAATGAAATGCAAACAGTATCATGCACGCGGAAACACGAAGCTGAAACTAAAAACCGTCAATTGCAAAGTAACTTGACTCGACGAAGGCCTGTCACTTATGATAATCCGGCGAAACAATTGAAACTCAAATCTAGCATTGAAATTCAAATGCACGGAATGTATCCGTCAGAAGAATGAAAAGCGCGCGGTTGCCTAATTTAACAAGCAGACATTTAATCGAATCGCTTGGAAGTTTCGCCGGCCATCTCGTGTCGGTTTCGCCGTGTGCTCGAGCGCTAATGCACTTTTGCCTAACGAATCGCGTTGCTGCCACGTGCTAAGAAACCTATACATCTTCGCTTCGAATCGGCAGGGAGCTGCTGGTCTGGACGTACTTGACCCACTTCCGGCCAGCGCTTAGCATTGTCAAAGATTGCAACTGACGGATGTCAGTCTTTTGTCTGCTGTGAAAATCGATGAATTATGGGCCGACCTGCTTGTCGCCCGCAGCCCCTTCCGTTCGCCGACTAAGTTGCAGGGAAACAAAAGTGAGTGGCACGCGAAGTGCACGAGGCCTGTAACCCAGAGCGATCGCCCGAGCAAAAGACGCTGTAAAACAGAAAATCATTGAAATAACCATTTTTTATTATTTTAAAATTCTAGACGGTACGAGCCGCATGGCGCCATATTGTCTATCGTATGGAGAGAAATTTATCTGAAACTGTTTACATTGGTCTGGTATAGAACAACTCCACAGACAACTATTTCGGATTCACGGCAGGCTATTTTTATTTTCGCAACAACTCGCGAGATAACGCGCTACCCAGGCAGAAAATTACAGTCGTAACGACGTTGGCACAACGTTGGTAAAGTCGTATCGACATTGTTTGACAACGTCGTACCAACATTGCGTAAGCGTTGGCTTGTGACGCATCGCCAAGGTTG
>JAAMPD010002940.1:0-12177 GCA_025266255.1 Trissolcus basalis
AGTAAAGTTACCATAACTTTAATAACTAGTCATCATAATTTTAACGTTTGATCATTTAAATTTCTTATTTTTATTTCATAAATGCATTCAAGTGACGAGAATATGAAAAATGATGTATCATTTTAATATTAATATAAGTTAAATATATAATATATAAATACTTAAACTTGAAAGTAGTCGAATTATGTTTACTCAACGGCAATGTGCACTGTAAAAAAAAGTATAATTTCAAAGCGAATTTGCTGTACTTTTCAAGTTCGACTTTAAAATCAACCGATTTGATTGGTTCAAATTCAAATTTTTTCAAGTTGAGGTTTAAAAGTACAGAAAATTCGCTTTGAAATTATACTCTTTTTTTACAGTGTGATAATCAAGTAAGCGTTAAATATCGGCTAGTTAAACTCCAAGTTCAAATTTTCAATTCTTAAAAGCGATTAAGTAATAATAATTTACTTTTCTCCGTGCATTATTATATTTGTCATGACTTCCTCAGATGGCCTGTGGAACCAAGTCCAAAGACTACGTATATATTATATATACGACATACATCTCCGACAGAGATGAATAATCCTTACTAATATATAAAAATGAAAATACGTTCGTTCAATTTTGCATAAAAAGCACGAATCCCCTTGAAATTACTTTTTCAAAAGATGCTCAGCAATGACTTGATTGCTCTGCAACGAGATGGCATTCTGCAAGATCCAAGCCTTGCCGGCGCTGATGCTGTCTTTGGTGCAGCTATCGATGATCGGTTGCAGGATGGCGTCAAAGGCGACCAAATCGGTGTTGGTGTTTTGCGCGTTGTTTCGCAGGGCGTTCTCCTGCGCCAGTCGCACAGCGTCCTCGATCCTCGCCTGCTGCTGGGCCATCAGAGCGGCGTGCTGGGCAGCGAGGTTTTGCTCCGACTGACAAACTTGTTCCTGCAGCGTCGCCTGCTGCGACTGCAGGGCTGCGAGCTCGTTTCGCAGCCACGCTGGGGGACCTTGGATCGGGGTCGGCGGACCCAACTGGGTTCCCATCAAGGGCGGGGGTCCTTGTGCCGGCATCCCGATTGGGTTCAACCCGTTGTTCGGCGGGTTCAATGCCAAATTGTTGTTCATCGGAGGTAGTCCTGCTGCCGCTCCTGGGAGAGCTGATGACATGGGTTTTATTCCTTTTTGTTTTAAAACTAAAATATATATTTTGCGATTAACAATTTTTAAAATATCAAAATGTTTGAGATAGAGTGAAATGTATATTTTTATATTCTACGATTTTTAATTCGGTAATTTGAAAAATATATTTGCGGTTTTGAAGAGTTGATTTATTGATTTCTTTTTATGGTTTTTGTTTGTGAGATCTTTGGAGGTGACGTACTTGCTTGTTCGGTAGTAACTTTGTACTGATAATAATTAAAGTATTCGCCGCCAAAGAGAAATCCAAATTTTGGATTGTCCTTTTGTTTATTCTTGGTCATCTGCTCAAACTCCGGTCCATTTCGAGCAACAAATTGGGCCAGTTTGTCTATAATCTTCCGCAGTTCGGTATCTGAAAAATTAAAAAGACAATTATAATATCTTTTAAATCAAACTTGCTTCATTCAGGAACTTTGAATTTTCTTATAAAAATTTCAATATTTTCTCTATTTCTCGTTTGAATGAATTCTTATTTTTTAGCGTATAAAAATAAGAATGACAAATTACGATTTTTATTTCAGTAACAAAATATTGTTCATCTGAAATTCTGCCGTCAATTTTTCACTGTCAAAAAGCCGAGCCTAACAAACCTAACCTCAAAATCGTGAAAGAAAACAAACTGAAATAAATAAAGCAAAGAGAGCGGTGATTTTTTTGAATTGTCAAGATTCAACTGAGAAATGTAGAATATTTTAGTTGGTGTTATTGTTTTTCAGTCGGGGGTGATAGAAAAGGAGATAAACAATTTCGGCGTAACCTCTGAGTTGGAATGTGTACCTGCAGGAGCTTGGTCCATTTTCGGGCAAAGATGAAAACCCTCGGCCGGAGATGTTGCGGGAGAAGGGCGTCGGGGATTCGTTCACAAGTCGGACATTGATGTTTTGTTGGCAAAAACAACAAAAACCGAGGGAATCCAATTATTTTGGCAGAATCATCCTGTCAGAATTCACAAAACGCTTCGGTTTACATCGGCGCCATCTTTCTTCCCCACCTGCGATTCAAACCTAACCTAAAAATACCAAAATTAAAATACACACTTTTCCTACCTGAAAAACCATCAATAAACATAAACAAAATACAAAAATCATTCGAAATCAATTTATATAATGATTTCATCATTTCATCTTGAGAACACAGTATTTAAAATAATTTTATTTACCGTTTTTTTACCACTTTACAAATTTGTATGGTTGAATAATTTTGAATTTTCCCGCGCTTTGTTGTAGGTGGCGCTTCGAAGCAAATTTACCATTGGGCCGTTTGAATAGTCGCCGGTCGGTTAGTTTAGGTGTGAATGTGACACGAAAGAGATTGTTTTGAATTTGTTTGTGTCGCAAAAATTTCACGATGAATTCAGCAAAAAACACCGACGAATCAACTTTCAGTAAGTTTAGTTTTTGGTTCTACAATTGGACTTGTTGAATTTCAATTTGAGATTGATTGAATTTTTTGTTTCGCAGCTTGCAAGTTGCTTGAATCAAGTGGACTTGCTCCGTCAACTGTGACAACATTGAACGATGAGTTTGTTATTAACACTTTTATCAAATTTTTGATGGAACTTCATATTGATGTTGACGAAATTTTGAACGTAAGTTTTTTATTTTTGATTTTGCAATTGTCTATCATTTTTCAACATTTTTGTATTTCATTCTTTTTGTGCTTCATTTTTATTTGCTGCTAGGTAGAATAAAAATTTAATTTGCTAAAATTGTATTTCAGACAATGCCAGAGAATTTGCCATATCCAGAAAGTTTTCAGGAAACAATGAAAATCATCAACCTCGAATCAGCAATGTCAACGATTTTGCAGAACGTTTCCTATGATGGATTAATTTTTCACGATCTTGTTAATCCAAGTACGTACAAAAAAATTACATTATAAAATAAAAAAATTTGAAATATTCATTATAATAAAAATATTTTACTAATGGAAATTCAAATATAACTCTGCAATTGTTTTTTGGCAGAAAATAAAAAGTTCAATAAGATTATTCGATATGCGAGTAACTTTTTGAGTTATTACAAATACACCAATGCAAAAATGGAAGAAGAAGAGGAGAAGATCAACAAAAAACGAGAACGTATCGAATCTCTTCTTCAGCAGCAAACAGAAAAGGAAAAGAAGATTTTGGAATCAATTCAACTCACTGAAGAAAAACAAAAAAATTCTCAAACGGTAAGTTGGTAATGAAAAAAGGCAACACAATCTTAAAAGTTAGTTTGTTTCCATTTTTTAACAGTTCTTCTAATGAGTTTGGAAAATTTTTTCTAGTTGAAAATACAAATTGAACAAACGGCAGCTCGTTTGGCACAAAAGAAAAAATTCAGACCGGAATTAATGAAGAAACTGAAGGAAGCTCGTGAGGATCACGAAAAACGAAATGCAGACCTGGCGAGTCTCAAAGCAAATCTATTAGAGGTGAAAATATAAAAATATAGAGATGAAAATTCAAGAATGAAGATATGAAATTACAAAATTTTGATTTTAAAATTTAGATTGAACAAATGAAAGTGGAGTTAGAAAGGAAACTTGTATCATCTCCGTCTAAAATTGTGGCAAAATGTTTAAAAGTCGAAGCACTCAAGAGGCAAAAGGAAGACGAAATCACAGCGCTAAAAAAGTCAAAGGAAGCAAAAAATAATCTGTTTGAAAATAGGGAGGACGCTTTCAAAATCATGTCGTCCTTAATGGGAAGGATACAAGAATGTGTGCAGATCAAACAAAAAAAGAGGTATAGCATATTTAATAAGAAAATATAAAAATAACCAAGTCTGTGTGTAACCGATTGTAACTATTTAATTGTTGGATTTTTTTCAAATTTACTTTTACTTTCAGGACAACTATAGAGACTGTGGAAAATCAACGTAAAACCGTGGAGGAATTGAAAGTCAAGTTGGAAGAAACGGAGGAAAGCAAGGTTAAGGACGAAAATAACAAAGAACAGGAAGATAAAGAACTAGTAGATCTGAAAACTAGATGTAAAGCGGAAGTGGGAGAAATTGCGGAAAATAATGCAGTTTTGCGAAGGTTGTTATTGTGGTTGTATCAATTATGAATATCTTTTAAATAGATGAATTAATTTAAAAACTTTCTCTGTTTAGTGAAGTGGGATACGTGGAGGAGCAGGTACTGGAGGCTGAGCGAGAAAAAGAGGAACTGGAATCAGTGATTCAACATGATCATATTATCACTGAACGACTTGCCAGTGAGATTGACCACTTAATAGAACTAGCACAAAGGAGATACGAGGCTGAAGCTCTAAATGTAAGGAACATCGTTTTTTCTTCCCCAAAATTGATTGTGTTCATTCGTCTTTTATTATTTTATTTTACAAATTCATTGTTTTTGTATATTCTATTTACAGATCCTGAAAAAACAGATGGAACTCGAAAAGGTGTTAGATGATTAAAGAATTTTCGAAAATACGTAATTTAAAGTTGTGATATAAAACAAATAGTATCGTAAAATGTACAGAATCTCAGTATAACTATTTTTTTAAATTACCTTCAACAGTTAATAAATTTAACTTTTCATTGAAGTGTCTTTTGTTGGCTGACCCATGACAAATAAAATTCCAACTTTTTCATACAAAGCACAAGATCTTTTTTTGAAAACTTTGTTCGTTTCATAACTTCAAACTTCGAGAACTTTTTTGGGAATCCGTCAGTGTTCGTTGTTGAATTCTTGTTATTCTTCAAATCTTCTTTCGCCTTGGAGAACAAATTGTGCAGATCCGACAAACTCGAGGAAACATAAAAGTTGGGACTTTTTGGCGAAGGTCCTCTCAGGATCGAATTTACGTTTTCCTCCAGGCAACTTTTTTCTTGATCTGGTTCCAAAATTTGGCTGTCCCCAGAGATATATCCACCCTAATAATTGACATTCAAACAAATTTGCAAATTAAGAAATTACAGTTTTGAGTAATCAGATAGAATAAGTAATTGTAAATAAAAAAATTTACTTACTGTTAAAAGTCTGTCCAATGTTGCATTGCAAGCTTCATCTCTTTTTGAAACGTTTTATTACTTCTCATATTATCACAGAGGTCAAGAAATATAAGAACAGAATTAGAAGGACTTTTTAGGTGCTCTCCATTGAAATATAATACTGTATATACATAAGCATACAAAACATTTTCCAAATTGTGTCTGACCAGAGGAGATGCTTTCTGAAAAAGAAAAAAAATCATGAAATTTGATTCAAAATTATAACTTGACTTTTGAAATTAAGAGGATGTCAAAGGATGTGCGACCTTCATTACCGACATTGTTACATTTTTGTTAATTAATGCATTTTTCTTAAATATAAGCATATATGAATATGTTGAAAAATATTTCAAGACAATTGTAACCTACGAAAATACACATGAAAAACAATATTGTTTGCTAAACAAACCACGGTCGAAAAATACACACAAAAATTTAAAAAAGCAAACGTTAATAACAAACAATTATATTTTATATCTCAAATTACTCTACAATGGCCAAACATTCGTCTGATATCGAATTCGGTACATAATTTCTTCATTAACCCATTAAAATCATCAAATTTTACTTTTCCCGCCGAATTCAGAATTCTTCACCATCGACTCAGACATCCTCTTAACAATAATAAAATTTGTTAGATCACCAAAATTTCATTCAGTGTAGGAACAGTCAAGATTTCTGGACATCTTTTGACAAAATCAGGATCTTCGGAATTTACTTCCTCGACTAATTTTTGGTCTTCGTAAAACGTCCACCAGGGTTCCCATTTGGGGACCAACTTTTCAGCTTCGCCATTTTTGATCATCGACTCAAATTCTTGTCTTTCAGATTCAGTCAAAACTGACCAAATTTCGTCAGGATTGTCCAGGTTAATATTTTTTATCCTTTCTTCCAAATCGATTTCCTAAAAATGGAATAAATATATAATAAATCCTTCAATATAATAAATCATTTTATGTTTTTCAAATCTATAAGTTTAAAACAAATTTTGTTTACTAATTCATCGTCCGAATCCAAGTTTTCAAATTCTTCATCAGAATGTTCATCATCAGAATCTTCTTCCTTTAAAATCTGCCCAACTACGTCTTCCTCCATTGAACTTTTCATCCTCTGAAGGATCTCCAACATTTTCCTCTGTGATACCACATCACTGTCTCGTAATTTCAGCTCCTCTTCCACGCAATTTTTGTAAAACGTTTCTGAGCATTCTTGATGTGAGGAAGATTTGTAACAAGTTAAAGAACAATAAAGGATCTCACATTTCGGACAGGTGTATCTCGATTCCTGATCATTACACCTAAAAAAATTTTTTAATCAATACAAACTTTGCAAAAAAAATTGACAAACCAAAATTTATAAATACTTACAATTGACAAAGTTTCGTTTGGGAATCCATCTTTGTTTATTATTTTAAAATTCCTATTATTTGTTATTTTGTTTGTTTTGATTCTTTTTTAACGTTGTTTTCTTATTTTTTATAGTTTTATTTATTTTCTCCTCAATAAAACAGTTTGAGAGAGAAGTAAACAAACGAACCTAACCTCAAAATGTACCCTCAATCCTATAAAACTAAAAATCCCTAGAACCTAGTGAAATATTCCTAGTTCAAAAGCTGAAAGTCCCTGCAAAAATTGTAGGTTATGTTCTCCAATGTTTCTGTTTTGCTTCTTCTTCCAACGTGACTTAGAAAAAACAATTTTCACGTTGAGTTAAAGTTGAACAATTAAAATTGACGGATTGGTCTACTCGCAACAATGTTAACCACCAAGACGTTTTTTCGGAAGACCAAAACTGGGAATATTTTTAAGGTTTGTTTACTAAATATATTCTCGTTCAAATATTTGACCTGAACATTTTATTTTAACTTTTTTGAAGTTTTTCATGGTGTTATTTTTTTCAATTTTATGGTGTAAAAAATATCAATGTTTGTGTTTATTTTCTGAGAATTATTTTGTAATTTTATTTTTTCAGGTTGTGAGGGAACACTATCTTCGAGATGACATTTGGTGTGGATCAGAAGCCTGTACCAAATGTTTACAAAAACGAACATACCTGGACGAAAGAAATGGAACTTCGATAAGTTCTCTCTATCCGGATACTCATTATTTACTTCTGGATACGAATGTCATTTTAGATCAGGTAAATTTCATGTTTCCATAATATACAAATACAAATCAGTTTTTAAAATATTATTAAAATACAAAAACTCCAATTAATCATTATCAAAATTTGTAAACTAAAAAACCAAAATTCAATGACACTGAATTAACCATTTGTATGATTTTATAATTTTTCTTTTTTATTTTTAGATCAACATTTTGGAGGAAAATGTTCTTTGTAACGTGATAGTTCCCCAGACAGTTTTGGAAGAAGTTCGTCACAGAAGTTCAAACGTTTACAAAAAGTTGCAGGATATCATTCAAGATCCTGCAAGAAAATTTCATATCTTTGTAAATGAACATCATGTGTAAGTGAAAAAAAATATAAGATAAAACAAAGATAAAGTTTTAAAAAATTGACACTGTTTTTATAAATATACTTTTGGTTTTTTATACAGTGATACGTATACTGAAAGAGAACCAGGAGAAACTCCAAACGACAGAAACGATCGAGCCATCAGGGTCTGTGCAAAATGGTACAACCAACATTTCCAAAAACAGGGGATCGAAATTAAAACAGTCTTACTCACAGATGACTTGGGTAACAAAACCAAAGCTGTCGACGAAAAGATCCCTGTACAAACCAGTAAGAAATACAAAAAATAAAAATTATCAAATTGCAAATTTTATCTTTTATACTTTATATTTCAAATTCACTAATTAAATTTTTTTAGTGCTTGAATACGTTTCTTCAATTAAGGACGGTCAGTTGCTCCTGGACAAACTGTGTAAAAACCAGTACACCATTGAATCTGGCAAGGAACCACTTTTTCCCTGTCATTTAACTCCCAACCAAATCCACGAGGGAATAAAAAAAGGCGATCTCCTACAGGGAACATTTTTAGCATCCAGAGAAAATTTCCTCGAAGGGAGTGTGAACGTGGAAGGAATGGAGAAATTCGTTAGTTCATTTCTTTCGTCTCAAAATAATTTAATTTGATAATTTTTAATTTTTAAAAAAGAAATGTATACAAATGGACAATTTGCGTTCCAGATTTTGGTACAGGGAAGAAAAGGATTGAACCGAGCAGTGGATGGCGATATAGTGGCAGTGAAACTTCTGCCTGAATCAGAATGGTCGTCGCCAAGTGACATGATCCTCCAGGACGAGATCGAAGAAGACCCAGGAGACATCTTGGAAGACGAAAAAATTCTTGATGATGAGAAAAAAAAGAGTCAGGAGATTGAAAAAACTCCCACTGGCGAGATTGTTGGGATCATTCGAAGAAAATGGAGACAGTATTGTGGAATTTTGCAGCCTTCTTCATTGAAAGATGTAAAAATTTATTACAAACATACTTAGTATTCGAATAAAATATTGGTTCTTAAAAAAATGATCTACAAGAATGAAAGTTTTACGAAATGAAATTTTACGAATACATTTTTTTGCAGAACGTTCGACACCTCTTCGTACCAGCTGAGAGGAAGATTCCAAAAGTGCGAATAGAAACGAGACAATACGAAACACTGTTCAAACAGAGAATAATCGTAGCAATCGACTCGTGGCCAAGAAATTCACGATATCCACTGGGGCATTTCGTTCGAGCCCTGGGAGAAGTCGGGGACAAGGCGACTGAGAACGAAGTTCTACTTTTGGAACACGACGTGCCTCACAGCAGATTTTCTGATGCTGTTCTTAGTTTCTTACCCAAACTACCTTGGGTTATAACTGAAGATGTAATAAAAACATCCATCATTTTCAAATTCCAAATTTTTAATTTAATTTAACAGAATGATTTTGAATTTGAATGGATCTGATTTTGAATATTCCATTCATCTTTTAGGATGTCAAGCAACGAACAGATTTGCGACATATTGACGTTTGTTCGGTCGATCCTCCAGGTTGTACGGACATAGACGACGCTTTACATTGTCTGAAATTACCAAATGGAAATTTGCAAATTGGAGTTCACATCGCAGACGTTTCGCATTTCATCAGACCTGGGACAGCTTTGGATCAAGAAGCTGCTCTGAGAGGAACCACAGTTTATCTCGTTGACAAGAGAATCGATATGGTTCCAGGTAAAAATCAAAATTAATTTAAACTCGAATTTCTGAATACCAAAAGTTGTGATTGAAAAATGTTTATTGAATGTTTCCTTTCTTGTTTAGAATTGTTGAGTTCAAATCTGTGTTCCTTGAGAGGAGGAGAGGAGAGGTTTGCATTTTCCTGCCTGTGGGAGATGGACGAGGACGCGAATATAATCGACACGAAATTTTGTAAATCCATAATTCGTTCGCGTCGAGCTATGACGTATGAGGAAGCTCAGTTAATTATTGACGACAAAAGTCAACAGGATAGCATTGCTGTTTCTTTGAGAGGGCTCAATAATTTGGCCAAGAAGATGAAGAAAAAGCGACTGGACAATGGGTAAAATCACACTTTCCAAAACAGTCAAATACGTCTAAAATTAAATAAAAAACAATAGTTAACTATACAAATTCTGTTCTGATAATGTTTCAATTATTTAAAAATTTTCGTTTTTTGCAGAGCTTTAGTTCTGGCCTCGCCAGAAGTCAGGTTCCAGATGGACAACGAAACTCACGACCCCATCGAGGTGGAGGCGAAAAAATTACGAGAGACAAATTCCATGGTTGAGGAATTCATGTTGTTAGCTAACGTTTCGGTTGCTGAGAAAATTTTAGAAGAATTCCCGGAGTGTGCGATGTTGAGGCGACATCCTGAGCCTCCTCAGGCTAATTTCGATCCGCTGGTTAAAGCTGGAAAACATCAAGTGAGCAAAAATTTTTTAATTATAAAAAAAAGAACCGAAATCGATGAATTGAAAATTATAATTGTTATATTTGTTTAGGGATTTGAAATTGATACAAGCTGCGGAAAAGAACTGGCCAGATCCTTGGAAGAAGCTGTGAAGGAAGACAATCCTTACTTCAACACGATGTTAAAAATTTTGGCAACTCGTTGCATGATGCAGGCCGTATATTTCACGAGCGGAATGTTCCAACGGAGCGAATACTTCCATTACGGTTTAGCCTGTCCGATTTACACTCACTTTACATCCCCAATCAGAAGGCAATCAATTTTTATCGATTCTTATTTTTAAATAACTTTTTTTACTTTCAACTTCAATCTTTGCAATTTTTATATATTTTATAAGTGAATTTGTTTTTGGATCATATTCAATTTTAAATGAAAACTGTAATTTTTAATTTTTGTTCGTGTTTTTTTAGATATGCTGATATCATGGTTCACAGACTATTAGCAGTTTGTGTGGGAGCAGACGCAACTTATCCAGACCTGCTAGACAAAAAGAAAAATCATCTCCTGTGCCAGAATTTGAATTACAGAAACCGAATGGCTCAGTATGCTGGAAGAGCCTCAGTTGCTCTGAATACTCACGTAATTTGTTTATTACACTTCCTCGTTAAAAAGAACATCATGTTTTGTACGCAAAATTTAATCTAACTTGTTATTTTTTTACAGTTATTCTTCAGAGAAAAAGTCCAGGATGAGGACGGTTATATCCTTTTCGTGAGAAAGAACGCCTTGCAAATTTTGATACCCAAGTTTGGTCTGGAGGGTACTTTGTATCTGAGTAAAAAGGGGGAAAAATCGGCGGTTAATTTTGTGTTTAATGAGATCGAACACACTCAGCAATATGAGAACGTCGTTTTCCATTCGTTTGATAAAGTTGTTGTTCAGTTGAGTCTGGACAGGTCGAATGTGCAACATGAAAAATTGGTGTTCAAACTTGTTAAACCTGAGGTGAATTCACGTTTTTATATAAATGTTAAATTTCAAATTTACATAATAATATTTCAGTTTCTCATGAATTGTCTCTGTGTTTTGATTAAATTTTAATTTTAAATGTTGAAATATTTTTTTAGATTCCTGGGTTCAGTGTTCCTCCAGCAGAAACAAGCAAGATGCAAGTGGACGCAGAAGAGGAGTCGCCATCTAAGAGGAAACACGAAGAAAACGAAACGAAGGAACAAAGTCCAGAGAAGAGCAAGAAGAAACGAGGCAAAAAGAAGAAAAACAAATGAAAAGACGTTTCCATCGATTTTTTGCCTGTATAAAAAGATTGTACACAATGTCAATCATCCACCACAAATTCAGAATAATATTTTCTTTATTTAAAATAAGCATCTATTAATTACTTGGTTAATTACTTGTTTCTTGTTTTGTAATTCTCGATAGTAATCTTGAACTTGTCTAATTCAATTTACAGAACATCTAATAACTTTTTTCAAAATATCTACTTCATTTGACTTCTATGGGTAATATAAAATTCATCTTCAACACTCTCTGTTTTCGTAAAGATTAACATTGATTTTTTCTGTTTTCAATTTCAAAACAAAAATAGATATTGAGCTTGAGACTGCATCTTTATTGTGGGTCCGGAGCAGTTTTTGCGTAACCCAACTTTTGGAGCACCTCTTTGATTTCCTGATAGATTTTTGGATCTTCAATGGTACTTGGAATCTGAAACCATTTTTCATCTCATGTCAACTCAATTTTTGCAATTTTGCAATTATTAAAAACTGTTCCGACAATTACCTTCACAGCTTTCGATCTTGCAAGATTAGCGATCGACTTGCGACAAGTCTTTCCTGATCGCGTTCTAGGTAGTCCTTTAACAGCAGCTGCACACTTTATTGCAGCAATTGGACCGATCATCTCACGAACTTTTTTGATAAGTTCTTGATTGATCTCCTCTTCATTTTTCGTTGCATCTAAAAATTAATCATAATTAAGAATTTCTAATAAAAAAATTATCATTCATAATTTGTCTATTAATTTCATTGTTTAATTAAATCATTGAGTTCCCGTGTTTTGAATTCCTATAGATTCCTAACAAAAAAAAAAAAAGGAATTAGGAAATGTGAAAC
>JAAMPD010002941.1:0-12170 GCA_025266255.1 Trissolcus basalis
TATAAGAGACAGATTTTTCTCTTATGCTCAGTTTTTTATCGTAATAAATACTCTCGTAAACGTAATGTACTGTTAAAATGTTGCTGGAAAAATTGTCACTGAGCGATGAAATGAGGCGAAAGAAAACAAAAAAAAAAAAACAGAACGTCGCTGAGATTTATTATTTGAATGAGTGTATACACATTTGGTTCCGCAAAATGTTCCTAGTTAATTTATAATGACAAATCAATTGTTTACAATGAATTTGTTCGATCAGACAATCACGAATCTATCATTGATGCGAAATGATTTTACTTGATAACATCAAAATAGACAAAATTACAAACTATATTTCAGCTTACATTCTGCGAGGCGATGATTAATGTCTATTGTTCCCAATGCCATTGTTTGAGAAGGGAAAAAATTTTTTCATTGATTTATATTGATTCAACATTTGTGAATATTAGATTTTTATTATTATTTTTATGGTTTCTCTGGATTCGATTCCCTGTGCCTTGGGGCGAAATGTACCTCGGAGCTTCAATCACTAAAGTAATTAAATTCAACATGATCAGAGTAAATTTAACATGATATTATTTCTGTTTATTATGTTCGAACCATCGTCAGTCAAGGAAAAAAATTTTCAGAAAGTTCGAAAAATGAAATGTTTGATTGTAATGATTTTTTATTTATCCATTTAATATCAATATTATTTATTACATAACATTAAATATTATTACATTTATTATATCAATATATTCAATAATATTTAATGTTTCATATTAATAATATCGACACTAATTAATATCAAATGATTTGATATTTTCAAAATTTCAAAAATTCGAAAAATTAAAGTTTAAAATGTATATAGTGCATTGAAAAAGAAAAAAGTTTTTTTTCGATCTTTCCAAGCAATATTCTTTCAATGAAAAATCCAAACTCCCCCATTTTGTTCATTCAAAATTAAAAAAAAAAAACTGATAATTATTCCCATGAAGTTTCGCATAAACATCATGTAAATTGTAAAAGAACAAAACGCCGCAACGTTTTCGCACAAGTCAAACTTTCTCTTCGGCACAATTAACTTACAAACTAGTGCAAATAACTTTAGACACCAAAAATAATTCCTCAACTTTTTTATCCTCTGAAAGTATAATCTCAGCTGACATAACTCACAAGTTCATTGCTAATAAGAATAAATTTACATAATCGTGAGAAACAACGAAAAAAAAAAGAGAAACAAACGATTTTCTAGTCTCAAAAAAAAAAAAAAAAAATACGTAAGAAAATCAGTTGTTGCAAACGCGATGAGTATTGACTAGAAATGGCATTTGTTGTCGGTTGCACGATGGAAATGAATATAAACTATATGGTAGCCGCATGAATTCAAATGGCGTGGTATCTAGGACACATTATGCAGTCGAGTTACCGATGCGAATTATTTCATAACAACCGTCGGCATCTCGCGGAGTTTGTAACGATTATTATTATTTGCGCGTGGGAGAAGGGGGGAGGGGGTGGGGGAAACCTCTTGTGATTAGAGAGAAAGAAGTTACGCTCGAGTCGATTTCATTCAGCTCAGAATTCAGGCGTCATTGACAGAGCGCTGAACCTGACATGATTTTGCCCCGCTCGTGCTTTTACCTTTTTTTTTCTTACCTCCCAGCGGCGGCGCGTGCTGCGGTTTTATCGCAAGGCTGAATTTATGTTTACGACACCGGCGAGTAAGATTTCATCTGTTGAGCATTGAACGTGCAAATCCGATGGTCTTTGGCGTTGGATTACCCGGAGTCACAATCGACTGCACATTTCTGACGTATCGATCGTTATACTTCGCGACAGTTAATTAGCCGTTAAATTATTTATCGTCGTGTCAAGCGGCGTTTGTGTAAATAAGGACACAGCCGAACCAGCTGTATAAATGAGAATGATAAAACGAGTAGAGGGGGAGGGGGACAGAGCGAAACGTCCAAATGGTTCGATCCACAAATGTTTTGGCTAATTTAACTTGCTAGAGCTGTCTATCCATGCAAGTTTCAACTGAAATCCATTTTCCTTCTGTCAATCAAAATCACTAATAAGACAGCCTACAAAAGCCAAGCTTCCCATCGTACGTTAAATTTCCGAGCTGTTATTTTTGTAAAATGGGTGGATCGCGTTTCCAATCAAGCTCTCGGAGAGCTCGATGTTTGAATTATAAAGACTCAACAAATACCCCGGGTTAATGTACATTCAAATATTCAATTATTTTATGCATCCACAAACCGGGGTTCATTCAACTCTCGTCGATTTTGTAATCAATCTTGTAACCATAATCACACCCTCGCAGAGAGTGAGTGAAAACATTTTTTCCTCTCCCACACTCGTCTTAGCTAATAGCCAGGGAGGAATGAAAAAAGTTACAAATCCCACACCTGGTGAAATTTTTCTTTTTTTCTGCATGGCTTTCGCAAGTTGGGTTTTGCCCTATTGTCCCGTAACCAAACACAGCCGCGCCGTAGGCGTGTACATATTTGCGTGAGTCGGGGACAATGACCAGTCGGCACTGGGTCAAATGCAAATAAAACAGGGGGGGGGGAGTGCGTTCGGTCGTCGAGGCTTTGTGCGACTGCAACATTGACCCCGGCCCTTGAAACGACACACTCTTCGACGCGTTTATTATCCGACACTTACGTATTCATAACGCGCCATGTCGCGAAAGAAAGAGTCGATACCGGGGATCCCAATGAACAATGTATCAGAGCCCGCTGACAGATCCAAGAATTACTATCATTACCATGTTCGTTAGTATTCAGGGCGGGGTACAACGAAAACGCACGCATAAGACGGATAATAATTTTATATGGACTATGCATGTGAAAAAAGGTTCGGCTAAATGATGTGACGAGAATTTTGAAGGCTATTGTTTAAGGGTGTGGCAGTCGACGAGTGTTCGCTGATTAATAATGGTACGTTTTGTTGAGTTAGAACTCTCAAGATTTCGGTTTTGAAATTTTTAGAATTTTTTTTTTTTATTTTTGATTTTTGTAATTTGGGTTATTTGTGTGTAAAACTGAGCTATATTAAGTTTGGTACGCGTTATATATATTTATATATTATACAGGGATATATTTTACAGGGACAAAAATATATACGTGTCAATATATTATAATTTTCTATTTTTCATATCAGTATAATGTATTTTCTTGATAAAATTTGTATTTGTTTTATATTTTATTCATATCATTTGTTGCTCCGTACGGACGAAAATATATTTTGGAAATATAAACAAAACATATTTTTCGTGTATAAAATATATTCCGGCAATAAGTATAATGTTAGGTTTGTGTTTTGTTTACAAATTTCATTATATAAATTTATAAAACATAAAATAAAATATATTTTGAATATAAAAAATATACGTTATTATGAAATTATATAAATTTATAATATATTATAAAAATATTTTTGTAAAAACAAAAATAATGGTACAATATTATCATCTATTTTGTTTTATGAAATTGATTGTTGTGTTGTTTACTAATCTCGATTTGTTTTTGTAAACAAACCGCAATACTAACCTTACCTTAAATGGTATCATTCAAAATAATACATTTATATGAATTATTAACTGCCAAGGTCAAGTTTGTTTATAAACACAAGTCAGGATTTGGTAGCAATATAAGAATTGTCAGAATAAATTAACAAACAAATAAAATAAACTATATTAAGAAAAATTTAAAATTTTAATGATCAACCCTAGTATATTTTGTTTTGTAAAAACAGTTCTTTTATTGTCAGAAAATAGCAATCAATATGTTTACAATTTAAATGGTATGATTTATATTTAAATTTCTATATTTCAATCATTACGATTAAATATTTCTTATCATTCAAAATGGTAATGATACCAACAACATTGACACTGTTTACATTTTAGTTTTCTCAGTTTAACATTCAGACAACGAATCGAAAACTTTATTCAGTTTTGTTGATTATTTTTTTTTATCCAAAAGTATTCACAAATGAAAATTCAATAAATCTTTACTTGAAAATTTTTTTTTCATATCGGGGCTTTGGAACCAAAATTATACATTTTTCCAAGAAAGCCACACTTGAAGTCTTCCGTCACAAATGAAATAATTTTTCTCAGCGATAAAAATACCGAATCCCCGTCAAAGCAACGGAATACGTTTCGTCTGCAGAACGCCGAAGAAAATTGAAGAAAGTCAAACGGAATTTATATAAATCTTATGAACCTACTGATTCCTAACCTGACCACAATTACGCTTAATCAGATCCGCCGCAAGTCTAATTCTACCTACTATGAATTAGACCTGCAGAAAGATATGGTATCTACGATTAATGAAACTCTGCGGGATTAAATGAGAGTTTAATTAACCGCACTGGCAATATAATTTTGTCTCTCTGAGACCTGCAAAAACTTAGTCCTGGTTTGCTACCTCGAGTAAAAGAAGAAGTTACAATGTGTTTAGCATAAATTTTTCAACTTCAAAACCTGGCGAGTTACGTGACTGGCATGCAACAAGAAACGTTTTAGAATATGGGCTTCCGTGGCTTATAAATATAAAAAAGTGATGTCCGGGGTGATGTACGGCAGATCATTCGGAGTCTCTTCAATTCTCCGGGTTTACCATCAACAAAATAAAAAAATCGACTGGAGATTGAAAAAAATTTTTTAATACGTTTTCAAAAATCAACTCCAATTTACTTCTGTTAATATTTATTATAAAAAAATAGGTACAAAAATAAACAGAGCCTTTAATAATTTGATAATCTCCAAAATTATCTGAACGACTAATTTTCCATTTGAATGCAAATAAGGGATAGACAAACTCGTGTTATAATATTTAAACAACCTTTGAACACAGAACGGTTATAAATGTTGAATGAATTGTACCATTTTGTCTCGTCAAACCGAGTTTAACATTATTATTTTAGAATTCGGAAATTCTTCGTTTATGTGGCACATAATGGGTATTTATTATGTAACAATGTTAATGCACATTCAGCTGGATTGTAACTGCCGAAAGTACTAATTATAAATGCACTCGTCAGGATTTGCGGTAACATTTGGCATGATTGAAATTGCTCTGTCTATTGATTTGTAATGAGAATTTGTAAACCGATAGTTGCGGAAACTGCTTAGCGTTAATAAAATTATCTAACAGAAATAATCGACTCATTGATATCGTACACTCGGATACGCTTAATCAAATCACCACTTTCATTTTACATGAACTCAATTCGCAATTACCGTGACATTATCTTGTATTTACCTTAGAGAAAACGTCCTCGAATCAACTTTTTATGGAAACATTTTTCATATCAATGTATACAAAATATAATCTGAATAATAATTTTACAACTTCAGATCTTGTTTTATTCTAACTTTTTTTTATTAAGTGATATTAAACCCAAGCGGAATTTCAACTGAAACGTTCCATAAAATTTTTTGGAAACATTTTTATATCTATGTTTACAAAATGTAATCTAAATTATAATTTTGCAGTTTCAGATCGTCTTGTGAATATTTAAATTGTATAAAAATATTCAAATAATGATGAAATGTATTTTAATATTTATATTTTTTTGCATTTAATATTTATAACAATATTTGTATACAATATTTATATTTATTTAATCTCACTATTTTTGATTCTAAAATTAAGGTCGTATAAAGGTAAATTTGTTTACATGTACAAGTACGGGTAAGATGGGAAATTTCAAAAAATATCCTAATATATTTTGTTTAATGAAATACAATATTGTAATATGATCCCAATCAATTTTTATAAATAATCTCAGTTTACAAACCGTAACATTTAAATTGTATAAAATATTTTACACAATCGCACTATTTTTAATGGTAAACTTAATGTCATATAAAGGTTAGCTTTGTTTATAAAAACTAGTTAGGATCTAGCTAGAGGTAATACAATAATTGTTTTAAAATATAAAACATATCATGATATTCTTGAAATTTCAAAGAATCTCACGATATATTTTGTTTTATAAAAAAATTATTGTGTTTCCACCTGACGTCAACTTTTAAATGTAAACAAAACGAAATCAGGATCTAGTGGCAATAACAACAATTGATTTCAAAAAACAAAACATATCATATTATTCTTGAAATGTCAAAGAATGTCATGATATATTTTGTTTAATAAAAACAATTGTTGTGTTACCACCTGACGCCAACTTTCAAATGTAAACAAACTAAAATAACCTTGTAGCTCGTTAAATTGTAGTACAATTAAAAATAGTAAAATTGTTGCATTGTGCATTCTAACAACTCAAATGTTCCGAATCTATTTTTCTCATTGTGTTTACATTATGTGCACTGTTGTTTTTGAAAACACTGTAATCGCTTTTCAATCAACCGACATCGCGTGTCTTTCAGACGTTATTGGCGGGGCAACAAACGCATCAGCCAGCTGGTCCACTGACACACTGTTGGTATTATGGCAAACCAAGGAACTTGTTTCGCATCATTTTCTTTACGCCATGATATCAGAAAAACAAACTCTCGTGGAATATAATCACAAAGTTGCATCTTTTTGTTTAACTTCGTATAAATTCAACCTCAACAAATGGAGTAAATATTTTGGAATTCAGTGTGTAGTTTTTTTTTCGCGGCAAGATTCAAATGAGTTATGTCGACAGGAGGAATATTTATAGCCAAATTCAAAGTTTTCTGAGTGACTTCGGCCTCGAGATGTAAATTTGAAGTCGTATCGTATACAGGAAGACAGTTTTAAGGGTGAAAAATGAATGGCAGTGAAGTAATAAATGATAATAAGAGATAGTAGATAAAAAGTTTATATTGGAAAGCCGCGGGAGTAGGAATTATTGCGGATTACCGTGCGATGAACTAAAACTGCAGCAAAATGGCAAAAGATGACTGCAAAAACTAATCCTCTAAAAATGTTTCTTCCCGAAACATTTTTTTCATTCACTTTTCGGACGTCCACTCTTCTCTCTCTTCTTTTTTTTTTTTTTTTTTTTTTTGAAAATTTAGTTTCAAACAACTGAAATGGGAAAAAATACTCTTGTCGAAGATTTAATTAAAAAAAAGTGTCCTGTCATTTTAACTTGTTCGACGCGACTGACACGAGGTTATATATTTTCAAGCAACTTATAAATCCTGTCAAAATAAATTTGTTCAAAATAGAGTTGATCTGACTGAATTTGTCACGAGGAAAAAAATTGATGCACAGCATCAATGTTCGACCAGGCAAGTATTCAAGTTATTTTTTTTTTTAATATCCTGATATATTTTTTGTTTCATTTAAACAATTTAATGTAGAATTGCTAAATATATTATTAAATAAAAATAATAAGTTGTTTGAGTTGAAAAACAAATGATAAAAATTTCATTCTTCTATGACACAACTTCAGGCGGTACAAGAGGTTGGTTTGTTTACAAAAACAAATTGAGGTCACATTACAAGTTGTATCATATCGTCTAAACAAAAAATACCAGGAATTATTTTAAAATTTCAAAATCATGCTATATTATAGTCGATTTTATAAAAATAATTATTTTATTGTTGTCAAATCAACTTATCATTGTAAACAAACCTAATCTTATCAAAATAATATATTTTTTTATCTTCTTAAAATTATTCTAAATTTCAAAAAATATAATAATATTTTTAGTGAAATGAAATAATGAAAATAATTTTTTAATTTATTTCACATCCACTTGTTTTTGTAAACAAAATAATGTTTATTTTTTTATTCGAAAAATATGCTAATATATTTATTTCCATTAAAATAATTAGTTTATTGTTTTCAGGTCTCAACTTGTTTTGAAAAAAAAACTTTTCCCTGAAGACAAACCTAACCTAATCAAAAATATTATTTTTTTTTCAAAATAGAATCACCGAGACAAAAATTTGTCACTCGAAAAAAAAAAATCGCTGCACATGTTCGACCAGACGAATCTCATGTTACTTTTTGTTACATAATTTGTAAAAACAAACTTAAAAATAATGATCGTGGCGAAATGGACTTAAAATCTAGAGCAATATATTTAGTCGGAAAATTATGGCCTGTGGATGTACAGGTATATACTCTGTCTGGAAGTCGGATAGTAATTTTTGTGGGAGGGTTTCAAATTTGGTTAATGAAATGATTCGTTTGGAGTTGTGCCAGGGAATTCACGTGTATGTTATACGCCGACGAGTAAGAGCGCAGACACGACGAAGAACAATGGCTTGTGATTATTACCTGCATTCTTACACGGTGACCAATTTCGCAAGCACCGTTGAATTAACAAGGATGAGGCGCTTGATATCCTGTTTCGTTACAAAATCGAACCGGCTCCGACAATTACAGTCACGCTTAGAAATTCGCATTGATATTTCGGTTTAATTGCCGTTTGCGTATCAAGGAGAGACGAGAGTTGACACAAACGACCGCGGGAGCCAGGGGGAGGGGATAGCGCGAACTTGAGTGAAAAGTTGAAAGCCGGTCTCGTATATGTTGATGAAAAGAAAGTGGCTGATTTGTCGGGGCTTGATGCATTGTGGCACGAGCATTCTGACTGACGACGGATTTATGAATTGAAGAGCTTTCCCCGAATAAATTAGTCCGCGCAAAATTCATGGCCTCTCATCGTGTCAGTGAACGCTCGAAATACGAGGCGCACCCAGACGAACCGCACAGTAGTTCTCGCGCTTTTGCCAAACGACTGACGGTGAGCGTTCCACTGAATTGATCGCACGCAATGTGATGCATTCTTCATTATCATTCCTAAAGAATTACGGCATTGTTCGAGCTATTTTTGCGATGTTACCGATGCTTTTCTACGCCTTCGCATTATTTTATTAACTCCAAATTATTCCATCCAAGTAAATTCGCCCGACCATGCTTCTTCAAAGGGGAAAAACATGATTGAAATGTTGGATCTTCGCATTGCAATCTGAACTAATCAAATGATTTCGTACTATCCCTCACGGATGGAAATATATCCACCAAAATATATTCTATTTTATATTTTATAAATTTATGTCATGGAATTTAAAAAAATATATAAATTAAATTATACTTGTTGCCGGAATATATTTTCTACACGAAAAAAGAATTTTTTTATTATTTAATTTTTATTATATTATTATGTATATAATATAATTAATTAATTAACATTAATAATGTATAGTATAATTAGTAATTATTTATTATAATTGTATCAACAATTTATCTGAGTAAATAATTTGATAAATATTTTGAATAAGATAAAATAATTCATCTGCAGTTATCTAATAGTTATCTAATTTTGGAAGAATCAACACCAACTTTTCCTTAATGATGACTTTTTAATTTTGGAGAAAGTTACAATCCTCCATAAAGATGTAAAATATTTTTGTAATACCTTGTTTTATCTAATATCACAACAACAAAAATGAAATTATGAATGCAATTTTATTTGTGAATATACAAAAATAAAAATAAAAATTGATAGAAATGTGATATCGTACGCTCATAAATCAAACTTTTCTGTATATTTAGCAAAACTTCTGAACACCAATTATACAATGAATAGAGAATAAAAATAAATTGAAATTTATATAAAAAAATTTATCACAGCAATTAAAGGATAAGATAAATTGCCATTTAGAAAATGGGCTTTAAATGAATAACAAATTGGTTGCGATTTCTTTGTTTGACATTAAGACGTGTTACTTGAGTTAACGCTTCTTTCAGCAAACTCCGCGTCACGACGTTTACGAAACGCCTTGGAAAACTCGGTGCGCTGAATCTGAGCGAGGAGCTCGGCCAAAGTTGCGGAGAATTCCTCGCGACTAGTTTAACGACTACACTTTCAAACATCCTTGACTTCCTTATACACGCTGCGGCACAGGAAGTTATGTAACCATCGCTCCTGAGCCGACTCGACAGGGAAGGCATATGCGAATAGAGACAGCGTCGGGGCAAAAGCGCGCACTCGATAAAAAGAACAAAATTGAATACTGCACTTGCAAAATTCATCCTCCGATTGAAAAACTTTCGCGTAGGTTTGATCGAGATGAAACGCGATGATTCTGGGCTTTTTTATTCCCCCCCCCCTCCGTTCAACTTGTTCCTGACTAATTGAAAGTGTTTGATATCAAATTAAATAAACTGGATGAATCAATTCAAGTAGAAACCATATTTTTAATTATAAAATCAAAACAGAATATAAATTGAAATTAAAATAAATCTGGTCGTTTCATTCAAAACATTTCAAAATATTGTATTTTCATATCCATGAATGTTTAGGCTAACTGTGACAAGTAGGATAAATGTGACAGTATCAAAATGTTTGTTTACAAATCAATTTCCATACATTAATACAAATTTGATCTGGTTTTAAATTGAATTTATTATTTTTTGAAAATTATCACTCTGTCACATTTATTCAAACGTGTCATAGTTACCCGACCAACATTTAGTTCTATCTTGTAGTCAGTAATTCTAGACACTTTTATCTCATATAAATTATTTCACAGAAACTAATCAGCGATAAATATTTTAGTTTTATCTTTGTGTTTAATTTATTTTCATTGTTTTGACAAAAGTTTTCGTATTAAAAAGGTGATTTAAGTTGATGTTAATTTGACGAGGTGATGCCTATTAGATTCACCGAGCTTGGCATTTACCTAACGGCGATTCCAACAATGTGAGAGACCAGGTGCAATTACAGAAGAATCGTATGTCATTCAACTGATTTGAATTTTCGCGCGCGCGTTACTGGCGGCGAATTCGAACCAGTAAATTGCATCCGAACGTGGAAGATGATGCCAACTTTGCGAGAATAGTGTCAGGTGACTGGCGTTAATCGTTTGCGCAATCAACACCGACTGCATTCACAGACACATGTGCGCCGCAGATGCAGCCACGTTCGTTCTTTTACGCCATTTTGTTTTAGGCCTGCATAAAAGCAAAACTTGAAAAAAAAAAAATCAAACATTTTTTCCATTCCATCGGTCTTTTATTCTCCAATAAATATCAACGAAGGATTTGTAATCGATCTTGTATAGGCTGTGATGACACTCGTTTTCCTTGGTATTATAATAAAACGGTGCATAAGATTTATTGGTCGTAAGACGTGTACGGTTTTGAGAAATTGGTTGTTTCTAAAGACTCGTCAAGATTTAAGATGGTGATTAGAAGCTGAAATTGACGTCTAATTTTTAATCAAGGATTTACTCCGTCTTTTATGTGTTTCCTCTTTTTGTTATGAAAAATGTCGGTCAAATTTTCCAGATGCCATTCAAGAAACAAATCCATCGCACGGAGAAAATTAACTCGCGGAACAAAAAAACACAACCCAATTGATTCAATTTCGTTCTTTAATAAGAATTTCGTTTTTTAACTAATTGTCCAATTAAACAAGTTATGACAGCGCCATCTGCACGGATAGCAAAGCAGAAAACTAGCAGGGAAAGTGGTTTTAACGACCTTAAATCAGCGCCGGTTCTTCCATTATAAGGACAACTTCCTTCGAGCTGTCTTTTTTCGCTTAATCGCTCGTTATTCCCCTTTTTCGGCTCGCTCCTTACCGACGCTTTTGTTTCAATTGCACTTATCCCCTTCCCTCCTGTCTTCTTTTTTTTCCCCTCGACACCTTCCCACAGTTTTTCCTTGAGTAAAGATCATTTTCTGCGTCGAACTTTGCTTTCTACAATTTACTTTGCACCGTTCAGTATCAGGAAAGGCCTTAATTTAATTTCACCCTGCGACAGATTTATGTCCTTACGCTATACGCTGCACGTGTTCGTGACAAATACGTGTGGCCCGCTACGATTTAAAGCACAAACGTTTTTTTTATTGTTGTAACAATAAATAAAAGGTCAAGCAGAAATAAGATGCATGTTGCGCTCCACGTTTTTTTAAATTATACCATTCAATGTTATTTTAGGGTTTTTATAAACTTTTAACCTCGTGGACAATCAAAACGTTGCAAAGTAACAAAAAAGGGACGAAAATATATTGTTTTGTTTTATTTTTATTTTAATAGCAAAAATTGGGGCAATTGTTTCACCCCAATAAAGTTTCATAACAATTACAAATATTCGATTTGAAGGAATAAAATATTTAGAAACTTGTTATTTTTTTTAGGGAAATTTCAATTTCCCTATTGCTTTCGCTATGGGCGGAGGATCTCCCCCCCCCCCCTATTAATAGATCCAGAATTAAGT
>JAAMPD010002942.1:0-12175 GCA_025266255.1 Trissolcus basalis
TTAAATTATACTTTAATGATCATTGTTTCAATTCAACTTCATTCATTTATTTGTTCCACTGATAAATATAGTTTTCAAAAGTATCACATTCTGTCATAAGGTTAAGGATAAAAAAATAACAAAAATAAAAAGCCGCCATTTTGTAGTTCTTGTCAGTGGCGCTAGTATCGCGCGGCTAATTTGAACTCCTATTCTGAAATTGATTTCAACAATGTGTGTCAACAAAATCTGTCAGGCCCATTTTCTCAGCTGAAATAAAGAAAACAAACTAATTATTCCTTCTAATTATTATTATTATTTTTTTTTTCAGTCTGTTGAATTATCATTTATTTATTTTTTTTCAAAGGATACTATTGTTTGTCCTTAGCCATCAGATCATTATAAATTTCTTCGTACGATGTACCGAAGTCGTAAATATTCGGTCTGTCAGGTGCGTTGCCTGGTAACTTGACCTTGTCGCCCGTCCCAAAGGATTGGACATTGAAACCTTTTTTACTGAAAAAATCAGAACATAAATTTGACAAGTTCAAACAAGTGTTCACGATGGTTAATGTAGGTTAGGGTCGAACCTGACCCAAAAACGCACTCCTAAATTGTCAGAATGAAAATGTTGCATTTGATAAAAAAACGTCAGAAAAAAAGAAAAAAGGATTACCTCAAAAAAGCATGGGCTTCCATGCTCCGGTTCATGTTGCTCGAGCAGATTATGGCAACGCTGAGAGAATTCGACGACGGCATCGTTCGAAATTCACTTACCGAGTGAACTGTGAAGAAAACGGGGAAAAAAAGGTAACCTCAACGGTACGTCCGATGACGAATGCAAACGATCGAGCTGACGTATGAGTCGTCGCTGGTCGCTGCGACAATGACGCGAATGCGGCGGCGAATTCAGTCAGTGGCGTTTTCGTAAACCCGTCGTTGTCATCCTCCGTCTTGGCGGGCAAACAAAAATGACAACTTTTCGGCTGTTAATGATTCTCTGCCGTGCGAGGGCGAGGAGCAACCTGAAATAAAGATGGCCGTGATTTGCTGCCGACCAACCAAAATCGTTCTTTCACTTTTTCCAATTTCTCTTTTTTCCTTACCATTTTTTTTTCCTACTTTCACCAACAATCTTTTTTTCTCTTCAATCGTATATTTATTTATTTTTAACAAATTTGTTTGAACAACATTTTTTACAAGTTGAAATTCCACTTTCCGTTTGAGTTCGGAGGTAAAAAAGATGCAAGGTTTTGGAACGCGTTTTTGGAACCATTTTTTTCTGTATACTTTTACCAACATTTTTTTGTTTTGTTTTTTCTTCAATTCCATATTTATTTATTTTTAATAAATTTATTCGAAAAAAATATTTTGAAATTTGAAATTCCACTTCCCGTTTGAGTTCGAAAGTAAAAAAGGATGCAAGATTTTGGAACGCGTTTCTTTGAACTTGCAACTATCTTTTATTATCACTTTAGATCACATTGGTTTTGAATTTTAATATCGAAAAATTACATGTTATTGAATGGTCAATAATATTTTTGAAAAATAATTAATTAGAAACAATTAACAATTTTTTTTAATAAAAAGTTTACATGTTAAGTTTTAAACTAATATTTCAAAAAATCAGTAAAACAAAATGAAATAGATAGTTTGTTAAAGAACACAAAACAAATTTGTTTTCAGCAATATTATTTCCAATCTTATTTTAATTTAAAAAATCATTTAAACAATATACAAAATACTGTGTTATAACATACCTAATTGAAAAGCAAAATATTTTTATATTTTGGAATAAATTTAAATTTATTGTACCTAATATGTCTAGATGTAATATAATTTTTAAATATTATTTAGGGCTGCGATTAATTAATTAACGAAAAGGAAATTTTCCATTTCTTTCTTATCTTAATTTTTTGTCTCATTTGAAATTTATCTTGAAATCGAGCGGTATGACAGGGAACTGTCTTACCGACTCATTTGTTTTGATTGTTCAACGTGTTTTGTAACCTGATTTGACCTGTGATAAAAAGAAATTTGGCGCTGAAAACAGCTCTAAATCTACTGTGTGTTCTTACAATGGGGAATTGTTGTTAGAACATTCAAAGACACAAAGTTGATCGGATTGTCAGACAACTACAAAAATGACAGAAGTAGTAGAATCATCTGAAACGTCGGAATCTGAAAATTCTCGCTCGTCGTAAGTAAATACTTGGAATTTTTTTATTCAAAACATTAATTTTGCGATTTAAAATAACGTTAAGGTTGCGTTTTAAGATTTTTCATTTGACATTATAAAATTGCACAAAATTGATTTTTCATGATAACCAAGTTTTTCTGAAAACCAAACAATTTTAAATAATCAAAACAATTTTCAGGTCACCTTTCAGGAAAGAAACTGAGGCGGAGATTCTTGCTGAATTGCCTGCAGATTATAGAACTGTATTTGGCGAATTAGTATTTTTAGAAAAAAACTGTAGTCAAAATAAAAACATAAATATTTTGACCACGGATAGCGAAGGTTCGTCAGAGATGAAAGACACTACTAATGAAAATACTAATAGTCATCAAGAAGAAAAACGAAATTCTTCTGGGAACGACGAGCAGGAAGAAAGTAGTGACAGCAGTGATAGCTCAGACGATGAGCCAGTAAACATAAGAGCAGAGTAAGATTTTTGTTTACTTATACTATAATATTCTTTGTTTTCGTTTCCACTTTTCATCTTTCATGGTGTCTTTTTTTTAAATTTTGTAAATTCTTGTGTGGATATACTTTCATAATGAACAGAATTAATCTTCCAATAATACGTTAGTATAATTGTTGGTATAAATATTACATTTTTGTGTTACTGTAAAAGATTTATTTTTATATTATTCATACATTCATGATGGATAAGATTCTTTGTATCGTGCTATGTTTATAAATGTCTTCTCTTTGTGAATGTGATATTGGAAATAAGTTTGCAACTTTTAAACTAAAAAATGAAATAAAACATGATCAAACGTGAGGATATGTAGCATTGGAGTATTTAACAAAAAAAACTGTCAATGATGCGTTTACAAATGTAATCCTGACAGTGTTGTATACAGTTTTGAGTTTACATTTGTATTTGTTGACTACAATAATTATTCACTTTTTAGTTTCCAATGACTTTTCGATAAAATTACATGACTCATACAGTGTTTGGATAAAGGATTATAGATTCATGCTCATTTTTGTATCATCCAAAAACAGTCAAATTTTTTGTAAATTTGATTTGCAAAAATGATTTACTGTAACTATCTCACTCATAATGTTCGACTATTTTAACTTGTTTTAGATATGCCAAAAAACTGGCAGCAATGAATAAAGAGCATTTCCTAAAAGAGGGAGCCTTGATGGCTTCAACTACAAGGTATTGAACGATTTTATTTATTGATTTTAGAAAATATTTTACTAGAGAAACACAAATTTTTGTTAACACAATAAAACGTCTTACATTTCAGATTACCATACACCAAAAGAGAAAGACTGATAATCATATATTATTTAATTGCTAAAAACAAAATTATGTGTGCCAAAGGAAGAGATATTTGGATACAATTTATGGCGGACGGAGTATGTTAACATGTTTTTCTTTGCATAAATATTAGTTGTCTCTGTTATATTTTATTGGTACGATTACATTGACATTTTTTTGTTTTTTCAGTATCTCCCACACAGGACTCCAAAATCTATATGGAATCATGTGATGCAATCAATAATCCCCCAGATAGAGACTTTCAAACTTCCTAAAGAAATTGAGTCTATATTCGTAATGTTGAGGTCGAAAAACACTCGCAAAAGAGCTTAGCCCTGTATCAACTCTTTACTATAAATATTTATTTATAAATTAACATGTAAGGTACAGACAAAATTTCATGGTAATGTTTCATTTTCAGTTGAGAATCAAAATATATAAAAAATGTGTTTTATTTCTTCATGGTGTGCAACGAGCAGTGCTTTTCTATGGGTATTGAAAAGCTGCTTAATATTGAGGTTCCTTTGAGAGCAAAGTATGTTAGAATTTTGAGTTGCATAAAAATAAGCATCAATTCGTTTCTCTTTTTTAAAAAACCAGATTCTTGTTCAATCTATTTAACTAAAAGTAAGATATTTCTGAAAACCCTATGATGTGTATAATAAATATTATATGTTAAAAAGTTGAAAAACAAATGTAAAAAGCTTAATCCTGTATAAACTCTCATCTATGAATAGTTATTTATAAATTAACATGTAAGGTATAGACGAACTTTCATGTAAATATTTCATTTTCAGTCGAGATTCAAAATATACATAAAATATGTTCCATTTGTTGGATTTAATGGCTGTGCAAGCTCTCATGTACGCCAGGACTTTCATAAAATGTAAAAAGTTATTGTGTGCATAATATTTTTTAATATGACTGCGATAAAAATAGTTTTCAGTTGATCAGCTTTTTATTATTTATATAAAACCAAATCTAATTTCATTGAATTGGAATTCTTTTTAGTTGAATCATTTAAACGAAACGAAATTGATAGATTAAGATAATGAATGATTATTCAAACCATAGGCGTTGTTGCGCCTAAATTGATATGTAGTTGCGCATTTTTTCGTCGTTCGGCTATGTCGTAGTTGCGCAGAATTTTAATTAAATTTAATTTAATTTTAGTGTAGCTTTAGTGTAGTTGCGCCGAATTTAATTTTAAATACAATTTGAAAAAAAAATTATGAATGTTGAAACTCTATGAATGACTTATTTTTTCATTTCAATTTAAAAAAAAATTTTAACAGTCACGAACCGAAGTTTTTTGAAAAACTCTGGTTCGTTTTTACAAAAAAAAAAAAAAACAAAAGAGCCACAGACCTACGTTTTTTAAAAAACTCTGGTTCATTTTTATAAAAAAAAAAAAAATAAACAAAAGAGCCACAGAGCGACATTTTTTGAAAAACTAGTTCGTTTTTATAAAAAAAAATATATGTATATTTTGTTATTTTAGTATAAAAGTATTTTTTGTGCGCAACTACTAAAAATCTTTAATCTATTTTCCAGGAATCTAAAAAAAAAATTAAAAACAATTTTCTGCGCAACTAAGCTATACCCGATCACAGAATTTTTATCACTTTTTATCAAAAAAGCGCAACTAAGGAAACTCCATCCTATTCTACCTCCACCGTGGTGCCTTCAACGGTACCCCGGTACGACTGTTTGGCAGTGGCGCGGTAAACAGGGCCTATCTATCCTCTTTTAACAATACCGTGATTAGTACCTGAACACAGGACGGAATACATAATCCATATCAAAGTTTTTTTTTTTTTTAAGTTTGCTCCACCTTCCGCGATCCACCCCAAATTATTTGATTAGAAAAGAAACTAATAGATCACCTATTGATTTCTATGTAATTAAAGCTATGTATGATTGGTGGACCAAACTCCTTGAAATGCCAACGACCAGACTACCCCGTATCTGTTATGAAAAAATGAAAAATCAAATAGGTCTTGATACAATCCCAGGCAATTGGGCCGATGAAATGAGAAAATTTATCTATAACTCTGACAAAGAAAACGTTTGGCTTGCTCAGGACGCCCTTATGGCAAAAGAAGAGAGAGAGAACTTTTTGATGAATTTGGAAGCGCTCTTTCGAGATGATGATCTAGCAAGAATCGAAAATTCTTCATACTCTACACTATACAACAACATAAGACTGAGAGAAGCGAAACCTCATCACATAAACTTCACTGTAAATATCAAAAAATTGAGAATTATATCCCAACTCAGACTGAGCAATGAGAACCGTACAACTATTTATTTTGAGGGACGAAAACAAATCCTAGATAACAATGTAAATTGCTCATACTGTAATTTGAATGAATCGAACGATTTAGCTCACATGTTATTCAAATGTCCAATGTTGGCCTCGCCACGCCACAAATATTTGAGTACACTTATATTAGAATCGCAGCCCGCTTCTTTGTCTTCTCTACTCGCCAATATTAAAGAAGATAAATTGAATTATATCTATTATTTTATATACGAAACCATAAAAATCCAAAATATGATCGATTTGTAAAAAGCTAAATTTAAGTTAAAAATTGTACGATTAAACGAACACTTGTGACGTTCAATCGTAATTATATGAAGAGCTTCGTTCGAAGAGATTACAACTTGTAGTACCATTTATCTTAGCTAGATGTCACAACATTCAGAGTCAAAAAGTGGGATAGCCCCTCCACGTATGAGTCGGGCCCTTTGGCGCCAACTCGTCATTTTTTTTAGAGATAGAAATTGAAAATTTTTTCTGGAGAGATTACATGAAGGGGGGGATTGAAGTTTTGAATAAATATAAAATTATATTAAAAGAAAAGGGATTGGGATGTAATCTCTTCGAACGAAGCTCTTCATATAATTACGATTGAACGTCACAAGTGTTCGTTTAATCGTACAATTACTTCGAAGTATGTTGTTTCGTTTTTTATCTGTTTGTGTCTGTTTTGTTTGTCTGCTTAACGTTCTTACGACAACAGGCGAATTACATTCGAGGGAAATCAGCTAGAGGCCGTCGAAAAGCCGTTTTGGCGAGATATCCAATCGATCTTTGGAATTTGTACGATTCTGTTATGAACGATCTAGCGATTCTAATCAGGATGATAGTAGAGGTATACTTTAAAAATCCATAGATCCATGAATTAAGTTAAGTTTAAGATATCGTTTTTTAAATATATTCATTGATTGTTTTAAATATTTATATCTGACTATTATTTAAAACAGAAAGTATAAATAAAAATCTTTATCAATAGAACAGACTTTTGTTCAAAACACACTATACACACGAAAACAAAATTTTCAGACCAAACTTATGCTAATCATAGTTTACTCATGGCGCCCGAATTTTTTAGTGCTCCTTTTTTCGGACTTTTTTGAAGTTGCTCATACATTCCTAGCACCTGAAGAACTACAATATACTGAAATCAATGTTCTGTTAACAGTTTCAACCATTTTTCCCGAAGCCTATTTTTTAATTTAAACTTAATTTAAACTTTTCTATATTTAGGGGTGTATCCTTTTATTTTTCTATATAAGTTTTTTTTACTTGATTTGGAAGAGTTCCCTGAACACAAAAAGGAGCCACACAAAGTTGTACCTTCAAAAAAAAATATTTTTCTGAGCCAGCTAAGTAGACGTTAATTCTGGATTTGCAAATATATGATTAGAAATATATATGACTGTATATAACTATACTATAACTGACACATTATTAAAATTATGAAAACGAACCTGCGTACTTGTTAGCGTATAGAGACATATTATGTGATAAACATGTAATAGTTTACTAATTAGTTTGTTCTGATTTGGCCAAAATCCCGTGCAAAAACTTACAAGTTTATAATATTTTAAATACGTATCACAAATGTCTTCTTTTTGTACGGCAACGTCTGATGTACTTTTATTACAATCAGTCATTTTGATTAAAAGCACAGTGCAGAATAATGGTCTAGACTGTGTATTAAAAATATTTTAGACCCTTCTAAATGTAACTATATTAACTATTCTACTTTTTTTACACTATAACTACACACAGTATATTTTACTGGTTTGTTATGTATGAACGCGCATATATAACTTAGTTAAGAAAAATACATATATTATCTTTTGTATCAAACAATGTAATGAAAAATGAGCAAGTTAAAGTTTTATAAAAATGTCAAGTTTTAAATGTAGTAATTATTGCAATAGATAATTTTCGAACTTTTTTTCACGTAATAATTTAATAGCATGATAACATTAAGAAGTATTGCGCAAGGGTGAATATTAAATTCAAGTTCTATACACAAAGCATTAGTAAAATTTTACATTCAACAAATAGAGTCTATGGAATAATATCTCAAACATTTGAAAAATTTTCATAAGTCAATATTGTGAAATTTCAACAAATCATAACAATTATGTAAAAATCGTATTTGGCCAAAAATTGTATTCTAAATATTCATATTATATAATGTAATATATATTACCTTATTCGGTTCAATGATTTATTCATATCAAAAAATATGAATTCAATATTGCTGATTTCGCCGATGACACACCGATATGACCGATAAAGTAAGTCAGTTTCTACGATCCGACAGTATACAACATGCACGTAAATTTTATTCTTATTAATTGAAGGGCCGCATTGAATAACCGGTCGAACGCTCAAGAGGTTATGTTTTAAAAACTGAAAAGTATCTAGAAAATTTTTGTTTTCAATATACTTCGAGTAGCCAAATTTTTCTTTAGATCATTACAAACAACTTGGCTACTCGAAGTATATCGAAATTAAAAATTTTCTCGACACTTTTCAGTTTATGTTTCACTTTACTTTTATTTATAAATATATAACCGGTTTCGAGCGCTCGACCATTATTTTATTGAAACAGAGCAAAGAATTTTGTCTGTATTATTGAGAGACTAAAATGCAAGTGTGAAATTCTATTGGTAAAACGTTGTATTTAAACTCTAGCAAGGAGCGGTGTTGATTCAGTGGTTAGTGTGTTAGCCTCGGAAGCAATCCCGTTCTAGGGGGTCGTTGGTCCGATTCCCGGCGGGGACGCTCGGATTTTTTCGGCGGAAATTGTTTCGGCTTCACCCCGACTGCTCTGGGGTGGGGTTTTTTCCCAAAACATACCTGGTTGTTTCCCCCACCTCACAAAGATCCACTAGGGGTCATTGGACAAATGCGGAGCAGAACAAGGATAGGAGAGGGGATGACTGACCTGATACTCCGTCGGAGCAGGGAATGCCGGCCTTACCGGCTAAAGCAGGTACCCCGTGGAAGCCAGACCATGTGAGGGGGCCTCCTCTGGAAAAATCAAAAATAAATAGGTAATCCAATGCATTTCGGATGACGCAGAACTTCGGCTTGAACTGTCGGCCTTACCGGTAGGAAGTGGGTACTCCGTGGACTTGGCAAATCCACGGAGATGGCCCTCTTCAGGGATGCTGGGAGCATGAGAAATGGTATAGAAATTGGGCAGTAAGCCCCCACACAAAAGGTGGTAGGGGTGCCCCGCTTCCAGGCCAGCTAGGCTGAAGCGTAAGTTAAAAAAAAAACTATAGCATATACCTCTCTAATTCCTAATTTTCTTTATCATCTTTTATGACTTATTCCTAAAAGTGTGTTATGTACAACTCGGTCCTCCGGACCGTCACACTAATTATCTATCCTAAAGTGTTACTAGTAGAAAGGTGGTTTGTTAAGAAAGACGAAAAAGATGCTAGTTGAATTTTTCATATGTTTTCCAGATGTTTCGTCATCAGGGATTCCCTACAATGAAATAATGTTTAAACTACTTTTGTAGATTGAATTTTGTCCATGTTAATCTCTAGTATTAACACGCCCCCTCAAAATTCAATCTATATATAATCTAACTTTTATTACAATTTATTACTATTTTTTCCAACTTTTATTAATGGATACAATCATAGTTACATTACAGACTTATTATTATTCAGACCTCTTTCTTTGCTCTACCTAGAAAGGTACATAAGACCCAACATTCACTACATGGATTGGGGAAACTCAGAAAACCCAATCAGACTTTATAATCAGATTTTATAAATCCCGCCTTTTCCTATTTTTCTATTGATGACCTATCTTAACGTTAAGAATTAGTAGTTAAGCCGATAAACTAGATTCCCTCGATATTAATAATGCCATTTACAAAATATGACATATTTATTATGTTTCATATTTCATAAATGTCGTGAAATTACATCTTCATTACATTGTTTTTTTTTATTTTGACAATAAAAAAACTTATCCGGCTGAATATTATTTGTGTACTTTATTATAATACCAACGAAATCAAAGTGACGCGCGTAGCGCGTCTGTAATCTAGTTAATGAAAATTATTTAATTTTCAATTTATCAATGGTTTTTCATGGAAAACTTTATTTTGTATTTTCTATTAACGATCAGATTAATTTTTTAGAACAGTCGTCATGTCCACAACTACATTCCTTATTATTTTACTATTAAACGGGAAAAAGTGGAAAAATCCATTAAAAAAATCATATTCAAGTGGCACACTCTCGAAACTATTTTTTCCAGATTCTCTAACCCGAAATTATATAGAAAAATGCTGTCCCATGTCAAAAAATTAGGTGTGACGCCAATATAAACAAATTAAAACAAAAAAAACAATAACAAATTTTTATGGTCAAATTGTTTTGTTTCATTTTCGGACGGCCGCCCGATTTCAAAATTATATAAATTATGGTATATCGACGAAATTTAAATTTTTTATGAAATTTTCAATTTTCTCCGTTTTAGCGGCAATTTTCAAATTCTGAATCTATTTTAAAAATGGCGTATATTTTATTATGTTTGTGTTATCTGGCTTAGAAACTAATGTCCAAGTATTATTTGACAAGTGAGAATCTAGTTCGTCTTTTGCTGCAAGTTCCTATTTATTATAGTCATCTCTATCTTTAATTTCTGAATATGATTTTGGTGCATCCTAAACAACTAATTGTGCACATAATAGATAATCTGATGATCCCTTTTCATTATAAGATATGGCTAAGCGCCCCTTGAGCCGTTTGCTCCTACGGATCTCTGAAAATTCGTCTACCTGAGTTGAAGGTTTATTGTTTTCCACAGTCCTTTCATTAGACTTACCAGGGTTATTACCTGGATCAGCATTTTCAACACATGTGTCTTTACTCATCTTTCCATCAAATCTTAATATCCGAGACTCTACTGATATCTCATTATCAGTTACCTCTCTCGACTTTTCGAGCTCTCCATGACCTATACCTGGCCTAGATGACATAAACTTGGTCTCATCAAAAATAACATCTCTAACTACATGAGATTTCCCGGTCTCCACATCCCAAACAAAACACCCATTTGGTCTATAAACAATCAAGATTCCTTTGTAGGACTTTTTATCGAATTTATCTTTCTTTGTTTTATCATGCACATAAACGGTGGAACCAGAAACACGCAGGTATTTGAGTCCCGGTTTCATATTATGCCATAGTTCATATGGTGTCACACATTTCTGAATAGCTTTTGTTGGAGTCAAATTTATCAAGAATGTAGCTGTCAGGACAACTTCACCCCAAAAAATTTTATCCATTTTTGCACCAGCAGTCATAGAGCGAGCTTTTTCAGTTCTTGTGCGCATCATACGTTCTGCCACACCGTTTAATTGCGGAGTATGTGGGACCGTCAGATGGTAACTAATGCCTTTTTCAATACAATATTCCTTCATCTCAGAGGACAAATATTCACGTCTATTGTCAATATACAAGTTAACAATTTTTAAATTAAAATGATTTTCACTTTTAGCAACAAAGTCTTTAAACATTGCAAATACGTCTGATTTATGTCTGATTATATACGTTACGCAGTAATGTGTAAATTCGTCAATAAAAATCAAATAATAGTTTTTGTCATCATATGTGGGAAAGATAATTGGACGGCATACGTCAGAATGAATAATAAACAAAGCGTTGAACGTAAGATTAGTCCTTTCTTTTCTCAAATGGTAATTTAGCTTGTTTCCCTTCTACGTAACTTTTACACAAATCATCGCCCGGAATAATTTTACTAATTTGTTCGCAATCATTTAATAATTTCTCATTTTTCAATTGTAAAAATTTACTTTTACTTATATATCCAAGTCGTTGATGCCATAGATTGTAACCTCCAGTGTTTTCATTCATTGCTTTACATTAAATTGTTTCCATTTTCTGAATCTTAAATCTGATCCCTATTAAATCACTTAGTTGCTCACCTTTCATGATCGTCTTAACATGTTGTTTAATTTCCACACCCTTCTTACAGAAAGTAACTGTAAGATTATTTTGTTGCATGCGTCGAACAAAAAGAAGATTATGCGGAACCTCAGCACAGAAGAGCACGTCCTTGAGGTAGCCGCTTATGCCCATGTTACTTGTCACCTCCACTTTCCCCTTTTTGGTTGCATATAGGTTCCATTCTTTGCGACAGAGATATTTGCCGGTGGATTCGATGCAGTCGATAAACACATCATCGTGATTGAAAATGTGATCGGAAACCCCTGAGTCCAGCACACTGAGAAAAAATACTAATAAAAATTACGGTTAAATTCTTTAAATGAGGGCAATAACAGAACAACCCAAAAATTAATGGGAAATTATATATAAATAACCTAATGTTCTCCAAA
>JAAMPD010002943.1:0-12167 GCA_025266255.1 Trissolcus basalis
TAATATAAAGATAAAAGTTTCATTATTTATTCAAATATTTTTTCCAAGTTTTATTTAGCTTCTTGTATTAAATATCAGTTAAAAAATTCGGAAGACATATAGGTTAAAAGTTCTGGAGATTTGCCCACTTGTCAAGATTGGAAACATCAAATTCCATGCAGACACAATCATGAGAAATCAAGTTGATGATGTTACAGGAAAATGTGTATAATGTTTTAATGAAGATTTGTAAATGTATAAACACGACAATGGGCTCATTGTAGCAAGTAAAGTGAAAGAATTTTCTAATCTATTATATTCAGTAGCTTGACATACAATCAGCACTCGACAATCATGGCACATGTGTGCACAATCATACAAGTTTGATATACTCGCCAACGAGATGTCTCTTTGAAAATAAACCTTCATTTATACACACACGTTCGGGGCAACGAATTTCAAGAGCATTCGCAACGTACGCGTATAACCAGCATTAATTTGTTCTTTGATAAAGATAATCGATTCTGCGCGCATAATTATGAATTATTATGATAAGCAAAATTGCATATATCATCGCGCGTGACTGTGTAATCTAATATTCATTCACGATCAAACGCGCGCTGGCATTGTTGTGCCGAGCTCATGAATGTTGAATGAACGCGCACACACGCACAAGTAAAACAATTTCAGAGCCTCGCGATGGAGGTACAAAAAAAATAAATAAAAAGAGCTGAACTTATGTGGTGAATGCGCAATAATGCCAATCGGAACACTCAATCTATTAACGTTCGTAAGTTAAATGGATAAGCACGTGTTCTTAATATCTGCGTCGACCTTTTACTTAAAGCAAAGGAGCTGGACTTATGAATTGCCTCACCCAAACGGTCTATGTTTAATATAACGCAATTCAAAATGTCATCTTAATTACGTTAATATATCATAACTCTAATACAACTTTCACGTGTACTTATTTTGAATTAATCATTCGATTATTATTAATAAGTATTAGTAAATTATTACAAACTCAAACGATAATTAATTCTAGAAGTAAGTTGATCATACAAGAAAATATCTTGATTTAAAGAACTTGGTCAAAAATTTTGTAGGGTCAAGTGTTCACATCTCACCCACACGGACAAAAAAATATTTCAAAATAAATTTTACATATATTTTCTATATTTGAAATAGATTTGTATATATTTTACATACAAGTCATTTATAAATTGTTTATAAAGCGGCAATAAATTGTATAAATATAATAAAAAATAACTAAATTTTATCGTAAAAATATATCATCTGTACATGAAAAGTATCAAATTACAATAGAATTACACGTATATTTTTGTCCCTGTGGGCAGCGATTGTCAACTGGAGCTTATTAATTTAAAATCAAATTTCATTTTAATTTATTATTAATCAATTACCAACCAAATATTCATATTTATTTGGAATTGTAATAATTTTATTTTTGTAACTGTCAAAAGAGAGATTATTTTATTTGATTTTAACAAAAAGTGATTCAGATTTCCTAATCAGAATAACATCAAAATCTAAAATGTTATACAATAGTGCAGTTTTGGCAAAGTTGATAATTCTGACCATCCAAAAATTGTGCCCAAGAGAAAATAATTTGAGGTCGACTAGTATATAATCCTCGATGATTCATAAATAATTGTCATATCTCGACCTCCGTGGTGATACTTGTCTCTTGACGTCAAAACCCACATTGATACTTTACCCCATGTACATTTGGAGTGGACCGATAATCGTCACGTCACAAGTGCCCGATCGAAGCACATCTCGGAGTGCCAATAAGGGCAGCGCGAACGCGCAGACGCGTCGAAACTTTTGCTTGTTTTTGTCGCTCGAGTGGCATCGGGCGCTGTTTGACGAGAGCCATCATCGCTGGCGTATCGAGAGTCGCCAACCATCTCGAACAACGAACGAGAGAGCGCAAAGTTCAAAAGCTTTCTGTAAACGAAGGGCGAGTCGTTATTTGCGATTACACCGAGGTTCCCGATGTAATGGCGAAGAATCAAATGGTAGCTGATGAATCTATTCATGAGTGCTGGGAGGGTGTTTCTCGAGTATTGCATCACTGTAATAGAACATTTTTTGCTCTGTCAGCAGCACCGGATTTATTGTACTTTATTTCACTCAAAGCGTATTAATCATTAAATGGAACCCCCGAAATTTTCCCCTCTTATATAAATTAATCAAATCAAATTCCATAAATTTATTTTACGTTATTCAATATGTAAACTTAAAAAATCAATTTATTGATTTTGGATTGACGTGCTGATATACATCAATACATCAATATATTTCGATTTCTTGAATCTAATTTTTAGCGATACATCAATTTATTAAGCCGAGATTCAATATACGATGGAATATACATGTTATCTCTTTTTACATATTTCATTTCAACATATCGATATAATTCATTTAAAATATTAATATATCTCGATTTTACTTAGATCCTAGAAAAAAAGATCATATTGATGGCCCTTACAAAGGAAATGTCGACGGTCCTAACGAAAAATATTCCATTTCAAAATTTCCCATTTAAAATAACATTGAAAATTTTGAAATGGAATGTTTTTCGTTAGGACCGTCGATGTCAAATTGGCATGTTTTTCGTAAGGGGCATCATCGATATATTGTCAATATATTGATCATATAATTTCAAATATTTTTCATACATCAACTACATATTGGCAATATATTTGTAATTTCTAAAAAAAATCAATATATTGTCTATGTATGGTCAATATATTGTCAATAATTTTTCAATATATTGATAATATATAGTCAATATATGTTTTATAAATGTACAATATTATGTGATCCTTTTCACTAGGGGATATATCTATATATACTTCGAATTTAGTTCCATATCTCGTTTATAATTCGATTTATCGATAAATCTCGGTATATTCAAAATGCAGATATCTTATCTATATACAAACACATCTCATTTTATTGATAAATTTGAAATATTGATATATCTCGATTTTACTTCGATATATCGATATACATCGAATTTACTTTTATGTCTCGTTTATATAATTTTATTTATCAATATATCCGGATATATTTAAAATACCGATATCTCATTCACAAAAAAATCTCATCTTATCGGTAATAATCAATTTCTCATCTTTTTTAACTGTATTTTGATACATCGATATATCTCGTTTACATTTTGAAAAACTGAAATATATTTTGATCATTATTTTGGTAGATATATGATGGTTTTTATAAAAAATTCAAAGTTCATGATGAAATGTTTATGAATGGATACAAATTTTCATCTTCTTGGACAATCCAACGTAACAAATACGCATCAGTGCACACTGAAGAGACTTCCGTCTCAAAAGTCGTTTGCTCATGTGCGGTAGTCGTTGACTCCATTTTCAATTTCGTGAGCGGCTCTCGCTTCCGCCCCAAAGCGCGTATAAAAAAGTTACCCTCTGTCGTTGCGCGCACCGACTTCATAACATTAAATTCAAGTGCCAAGTTTCCGCTTGTAATGCATATGTGCGAAGGTAAAGCCTTCTTCCTACGGCTCATAAATGTTATTACGCGACCCCCGTCTTCGCCAACTCATGCACGCACACGAATCCACTCTGAAAAGCCTGAAAAGTGTATAAAATCCAGCGCCACTGACCGTACACGCCAACTATCCTATACGATCATTTTTTTATTCATTTTCTTCAGCTTGTTTGTGCTTGTTTTGTCACCTTCAAAGTGGGTAAGAAAATATTGCCAGGCGATACAAGCAGCGTTGTATTTTAATTAAAAAATACCTTAATGGACTAAAGCACGGCAGTCGTACCGGAGGGCTGAGCGCAAAATTATGTAAAAGTTGATCCGATTGCACCGAGATGTAAAGTGGATTACTTTTTACGTAAGTTATGTTGGTTTTAAATGTCAATTACAGCAGCTGACTCTTGAAAGCTAATTTTTTCCCAAATTAATGTATTTCAATCTCAACAAACATCACATTGCAATAATCCACAAATTGATACTCATTTGAATAACTAATTTGTTTGCATTTTTTTCAAACTCAAATTTTTTCAATTCACATGTTGAAATAAAATCTTGAAACATATATCCAAAAGTAATATATTGTTTGTTCAATTTTTTTTCTTTGATTAATTTTTTTCCAAATTATTAGAAAAATTTGCAAACATTTTTATATGAACTTTTTATTGCACTTTTACGTTTTGTTCTATTCGTGTTGCTATATATGTCAGGTGTTGTAGTTACATTTTAATGTTTTTCAGATGAAAATAGTCGTTGATTCAACATTTTGGCGTAAAACGGCACTGAAAACGTTTTATGCCGACAAGTATATAGGGAAAATATTAAGCTGATGATAACATTGCTGTCAACTTGATACAGCCAAGTGTAACACCAGCCTATAATTCAAGCCGTGGCAACGATATCGAAAGCTGTGCACCTCGTTTACGTGGGAATTGCGTAAGCGTGAGGCGAGATAGCTTCTAAAATGGTCGTTTTGGCCGATTTAACGATCACGAGAACGAAAGAGCGTTTTTATGAGAACCGACGTTACGTGTATCTACGCCGCGGAAATATCTTCCGAATTGTGCAAAGCGGAGTGGCGCATTAAACTTCAATTCGTAGAAACTCAACATAATGTTCTCTGAACCGAAAAAAGATCATCTCTTTTTTTGCAACAATATGGATTGAGATGAAAACTTTTTCAACGAAAATTGTTATATAATATTCCTGAAATAATTGGTACATTATATAAGGGTGAAAATTTCATGCGAAATTTTAATAATAAAAAAGTGAATTGTTATTTTGATTTTATCAGTATGAAAAAAATAAACGATTGTTCGATGCAATAAAATAAATAACATAAAAATAAAAAAAGGGTCAAATGTAAACAGGCAGTATTAATTCATTAAGCCAACCAAGATTAAGCGCAATATCAGTTATGTAAATTGACTCAATTAAACTTTAAACAAAATGCAGTTAAATGCATAAAGCTGCGAAGAGCGCAATTATACCAAAACTCGCGGGAAACATAGTTAGCTCAAAGTGCATTTGATTTGCTTATGAAGCGCGGTTATGCACATGTCACCGCGAAATATTCATAAAATGCATCGAATCTCGTTATCCCAACAGAATTATATCTTTGAAATGATCCAACAAAAAAGTTTTAAATACACTTGACACAAAAATTAGCCCCCCCCCTTCCTCTAGAAAATTAACATTCTTCGAAATTATACATAACTTGAAGAAATTTCATCAGAAAACTGTTTTATTGAAAGAATATTATAAAAGTGAATTCCAAATTTATTTTATTTTTATAAAAATCATTTTTATGATGAAATTTCTGTGAAAGTTTACTGAGATAATTCTATGTTGATTTTTACTTTTTTTTAGTCCTGGCGTTTATAATTAGTATAACTGAAAGTTCGTGTTTAATAATACTAATAAATTGCTAAGTTGACATTAATCAGTTCGACTATAATGTTGATAAAAGAACAAACACTTATTTTCTAATAAAAATATCAATTTTTTGAAATGTTATTTTACAGCTTGAAAGATACTAATTTTTTCAAGGGGGCGGAGTATAATTCAAATATAACTGAATTTGATATTTAAAATTTTTTTCGGTGGAAAAAAGTGGCAAAGTTTGATGGAGATATGAACAGCGGAAGAAAACCGTTGTAGCAAAATCTGTGTGTGATGTAGATTACGATTTTGTTTGACACTACGAGATTACATGTATCTACAGCGGGGGGAATAGAGAGGGTGATAAGCAGTGCGCGATTTTCGGCAAGTTCGAGCAGATTTATGACGGTGATAAAGAACTATTACCATGCAGCCGGAGATAAAAGATATAAATTTAAGTACGAAATAAGTAGATGAGACAGGATTTCTTTTTTTGTTCGAAGGGGACGCTGAGCTCGTTGCGGCGTCGAGTAATGAAGTGGCAACACGGCTTTCTCGAGGGGTTGGGGGCAACGATAGTGAGATTGATACCCGAAGTCACGTCGGTGTTGGTTGTAGGTGGCGAGAAACTGGATCCCCGCCGAACGGAGGGAAGAAAAGCCCGAGAGTGGCTTTGCTCCGTCGAGTGGAAACGTTTCGCGTGGTTACAGTCGTTTTTCAAACGCGCCAAGAAATGCGAGAGCGCATTTACACTCACACATCCAATTAATTCCCCCTTTTCAAAGGGAACAAATTTTGCCGCGCTAAAAGAAATTTAATAACCCGCTCTCGCGCAAAAGAGTCTCGCTCGCACTTTCTTCCGGGACGAATAGGATATTTTTCATCCTTTTTGACGCTGCAACTGATATCAATCAGCCGGCAGAAGTTTAAGCATCGCGCCGTCGAGCTGCTTGAATTTATTTTCAAAATAGGAAGCTTTGAAAATTATTCTCGCGAAGTTTGCCAAGTCGGGTGTTGTACGCTAATTCAAAGATCTCGGATAGCTAATTAATTTATCTATCTATAATCTCGTACGGTTAACACCGCCGCGCCGTCTAAGCAGAGATTGCACGTCGACTTTCTCAACTAACTACCTAATTAAGCAACCCTTGTTGAGCAAGCTGCGATAGGCGGAGATCCCTCTCGAAACGTATACCTTTTCACTGCATTCATATAGCTTTTGATTTTCTGACATATGTACATTAAACGAACTTAAACCCTTCCAACATACCTTCCTATGAGAAAATAATCCAAACTAGGGCGCAGTCTTTGTCATGCCCCATCATATCTGCATAATAAATTGACACGTATTGTTCAATAATATTCCTTATAGTTCTAATGCCAATGAAAACACCAACGAAACCTACAGAGGCAAAAATATACGTATTTGAATTTTATATTTTTCATATATTTTTCGATAAAGTTTATATTTATTTGATAATTTATATATCTATAATTATTGCCGTTTTATAAATAATTCATAAATGATTTATGTGTAAAATATATACGTATATATGTAATAAATATAGAAAATATAAGTAAATATATTTAAAAAAATATTGTTGATGTCCGTGTGGAAATTCAATTTAGCTTCTTTTCGATTCGAGATACACAAACGATTTGAAAACACAAAGAATTATTCAAAAAATCAAAAAGATAATTTTTCATTTAAAAAATGTAAAAGAATTTACGATGGAATATAAAAAGGCGGAAATGTACAATGCGTAATCACAATTTTGACTTCAGAATGTAATTACCATATAGGAATACATTGTAGTATACATACCCAGCCGTCAAAACTCTAAATGTATATCACTCGGAATTTACAATGTACGTATCGCATACAAGCCAAAGCTCGTAAAAATAATAACACGACAAAAATATGTTGCTGCGGCAATATTCCCGACGATGGAAAATCACGCCACGGAGCCAACAACACTATCGGCCAGCCAATATTCTTTTGAATCGATTTTTACTGCCGCATCAAAACAATAACGCCACGCGATTCGGTGTCACTAAACAAGGAATAATTTTTTTTGTTTTTAATAGCTCTCGCACGAGTTGTTTGTGGAATACATTTGTCACGGGGTATAACAAAATGCTCGATGAAAAAAAAATCGGTTTTACGTTACACTTTAATTGTTTGGGAAAAATGGTTGTTAAAAATTGCTGGATACAGACGCCAAGAGGATAATATGGCTTATTGCACTCTCGAGCTAAAAGGGATTACTTAACCCCAAAAATAAATACGGCCTTTGTGAATCACAAAACGTGAATAAAACTAGGGGTGGTCTACAACGGAACTCTCATTTAATTGAAACGAACATCCGAGAATCTTTCATGGCCGTTTCTATTCTCTCTATTGATATTTTGATATAATTACATCTATTGATGCAGCTTTTTGTGAGCACGTGACTGACTTTAGAAAATTATACACTGTATTCATACTTTTGATATTAAAAAAAGAAAACAAATTGTATCAAAAAATAAAGATGCTGGGTTGATAATAATTTTTTTTAAATCTGTTTACCAGGTACTATAAAATTATACCTTTAATGAATTATCATTTATGGTTCAGATCTTTCCTTTTTAATTCTCATATAATTAGTACTTTTATATTTATACAATTTGATTTTATACCCGTTAATATTATAGTTTACTAAAATTAATACGAACATTTTCAAAGAGAATGTTACATAAACCGGAAAAGTAAAATTAATTTTATCGATTGCTGCATACGACAAACATGTGAATTCAATTTTTGATTTTGAGTATTTGAACTCATATATATTTCACTGTACAATATTAAGTGCTGTCATATACATCCAAGATTTTTTATTCCACTTTATCACATCGCAAAAAATAAAATCTGTTTACAAAATTTATTTTACATGAAAAATTGTTTTCAAAACCCTATCAGAAATACTACACCAGGAAACTGAATTAAGAAAAAAATTTCACAAAAAAGAACAGGACGAAAAAAAAAATGTTGGAATCTTTTGAGCAAAAATAAAACTCGGTTGGCAAATTGATTCAAATTGAATGATGAAATTCAGTGATATAATCAGCGGAATGCTGGCTGCTTGATCAGTCAAAAGTCTTATTCAAATGAGAGGCATTGTACGAGTTCGCGAAACTGGCTATTAAAATCTTAAAAATCAACTGAGCCAAATATTTCTATTCATCGTGGCTCGTGAAAGTCAACGTTCATCGTTTCGTCTCGCGCGAATCTTTGTAATCATCTCTTGAAACTCGAGTCAGCGATGGCGAATGAATTTTTCCCGAGCAAACGAATTCTTAAGGGCCCTCGACAGGCCTACCCACACATAATGCGTAGTGCTTCTCCAGCACTCGACGAGAGCCCTACAAGCGACAATGCGCCGGAGCCAGGTATCCGTGGCTCTATAAGAGCAATAAGCTCGGCAAAGCAAGGGGCTGCCACTTTTCGCCCGCACTCGATGATACGTGCATTATCAAGTGCGATGCGTTTTTAAGCGCGCCGGTTATTACGTGCACATAACGCTCAACCCCCTTTCACGTTTCAATGTTCTTTTAATAGTTGTTACGATTCTTTCAGATCACCCCTGATGGTTATATGACTGCACTTTCGGTTATGAAAAATGTCCCCGCTCTCTCTTCCCTCATCCTAGAATGAAGTAATTTTTCACAGTATCTACTTTTATTGCGAACGTTTTATTAGCAGATGCGTATCTCGTTATTGCGTTCCTCCTTTGATTATGTTTCCATGAGTTTGCAAGGTATTTGCATTGTTCCAGCCATAAATTCATTTCCCCAACTTTCTTCCCGGAGTTATGTGTCTTTCGGAGATTTCGCGATCAAAAGTTGAAAAGTTCAGCGGCAATCAAATATTAGCACCTGTACACTTTATTTCACCGTTTTGATTCCGTTGAAAAATATTGATAAAATAATAAAATGTCATTGTTTGAATAAATATTCGAAAAAAAGCAACGAATTTTTTAAATATTCATTTGACGATGTAACATTGTAGAGCCAAACTGATTGAAGATCAAATATTTGTCATGTTACTTTTTTTTTTTTTTTTTTGTTAATTGATTTGTGAGTTTTGACAGCGAGTGTAAAATGAAAATGGAAAGTAAATGAAATCTTTTCCTTTAATCAATTACAGTAAAATGCGGGCTCCACCCCATTCATAAAGTTTGAATTTTTGCAGAATAAAAAGCATCACTCCTAAATCAGATATTCGCTGGTTCTGGTTGTCGAGGGCTGTCGCGCGAGTTATGGCAGTGGCTGACGTTCATACTCATAAAACATGAAACACAATCGGGCTTGGCGTTCAAAAAGTACATTGCTTTGTCTATAAAATTCACTTTACTGTGTATGTACATCACAGCCGAAATCGTATCTGCAATGTCAGAAAGATTGAATAGGCGTATCTCCTGAGCGACGAAACGTTGCACGACGAGCGACTATCGTAAAGTGCAATAGAAAATGTGACTAGCATTTTGCCTCTGCCGTACAGCATTTTTCTATCGTAACTTTTGTTCCAGTGCACTTTTCGTTCCTCCTTTTTGTCTTTTTTATGTGCGCCATAGATACTTTCATGTCCCTTTCCACTCAATTTTTTAACGTGACATCTCAAGATTCTCCAACGAGATCGATTTCGTGGTAAACCATCGTGAGGGCTATGATACCGCGCGTGGTTGACTACATCGGTTCAGAATCGCGCGGTATTTCAGGTTGAAATTGAAATATTCATATTGCCAGCAGAGCATGCTGTAAGAGTCGACGTTTGTGTACGTTTTAACACGCCTGCATTTTCGTATTTGCGTGCGTTTTCTTAGTCGCGCTCAAAAATTGGATTTCAAATATTTCACGGACATTATTTTGCTTCACTTTGAAGTCAGTGGTAGACGATTATGTAGAGTGTTTGATACTCAAAACTTGCAACGGAAAAAACACTTTTTGGTTGGTATATTATTAAATTGATATATATTTCACATACCGTTCTTGTATATATTTTTGGAGGTTGAACTAGGATCAAAATTGCTGCACGTTTTGCTTTCGAAAAATAAACATGACTTGACAGAATTTTGATTAACAACTGCTGTTGGCTCTGCAACTAAATGTCAGCAGCTGACTTTTCAAGTTTGACAAACTTAGAAAAAGAGAAAACAAAAGAAGTCATCAAATTTGTTTTCGAACCTAAAATAATTATTTGTTATTAATTGTTTTATTGATTATCATCGTGTCATTTTAGAAAATATTTAAGAATTAAAAAATTAATACAAAATGAAAACAATATTTTGGAGTCACCCCATAGATACAAAAATATGCGTGTAAATATATTGTAATTTTATATTTTTCATATGAATATAATTTATTATTTCAATAAAATTATACTTATACTTATTTTGTATTTTTATTCATATGATTTATATTTTTATAAATATGAATAAAATATATAAGTCTTATAAATAACTTATGAATGATTTAGATGTAGAATATATAAGGATATATTTCAAATATAGAAAATATTTTCATATATAATATATAATATAATATAAAATATAAAATATAAAATATATTTCGAAATATAGTTTTCTCCGTGTGAGACTTGTATGATAATTGAAAATAAAAAGTTTTGAAAGTGAGAAATTACATTTTGCAGTGGCAGTGAAGAATTTGATGGGATCATTTTCAGCGGTGATTCCTAAAATGTTTATTTGACAACAAGTATGTTCGTATATGAGTGTACAGATCCCAATTGCATATCTTTGCTGGCAGAATTTGCATGTTATTTCGAACTTCGTCACCGCGGGGACCGCAGAATGAAATGCTGAAGCGAACAATCTTGCACGATTCTCATGCGAACGTAACCTACGAGTGTCGCCAGACAGAAGCCACCGTGTGCCAGTGATACGTGAGTGCAAAAGCGCATAAGAATGTCGGGTTCCTCGTGCACACAACGTTCCCATGGGCAGTTACCAACGTCACATTTCGAACACGTGGAAAACCACGACGTTCTTGCTTCGGCATAACAACAGGTGTAGGAATATTTTTGTTACAAAACAAAATTGCAAAATTTCAATTTCAATTTTTTATAATTTTATTTCTCAAAAAATTGAATCTTTTTAAATTCAAATTTCAATTGACCGGTTAATTTTTTTTTTTTTTTTTTGTTTAAAACAAAAATTTAAGTTATACGGTAAAAAAGTGGCTTTTATGTTGCACTTTGCAGGTGAAAAGATTATTCAGAAAAAGAGGAAGAATGTAAGATTATCTTAATTTGCACCTCTGAACGTATATGATTGTTGGGCCCCGTTCTCAGGAGTATGTGAAAATTATCACCTACTTTATTTGCTCACATTTTGCCAATAGTGAGGTTTATTCTTTTGTCGCTTGCTTCTGATTGGGGAACTTGTCAGAATTATACTTTGTAAATTTCACATGGCTGGAAAAGCCGCTTTCAAAGCTGTCACATTAGAGTGCTACAACTGAAGCACTTACGCTATGCAAATACACACAGAGTGATCATATATTCATACGTTTTTGATTGCCAGTGTGTACAAACGCTGAATAAATCATGCGCATTGTATGAATATATTTTTCTGACGAAAATGTTACAGTGAGTTTTGTTTCAGATATTGTCTTTGGTAGAGTATCACTTTGGTTATGAATATAGACATTGTATTTGTACATTTGTTTTTTTTTTTTTTTTTTTTTTGCAAAACGGG
>JAAMPD010002944.1:0-12164 GCA_025266255.1 Trissolcus basalis
GGTGGCTATCGTTGGTCCCGATTATCCTAGGAGAAAGCTACACGATGGCGGTGCTTGAGCGTGCGCCTCCACACTGCTATGGTTGGCCATTACCTTAGGAGAAAGCTACACTATGGCAGTGTTCGAACGTGTTACCTCTTTCTATTTGAGCTCAATGGGCCGGAGTAGCTTGAGGAAGCGGCTCTAGTGGGCTACGGCCCGTGGCCTGCGCTGGCGTTGGGATGATTGTGTGCTACACTTCTGTCCAAGATATCTTCCTACCTCGTATGGTGCTGGCTCGAATACGTTACGGACTTCGGACCCTGGCGTATACTAAATGGAAGATATCGCAGGTCGCATGTTTCCTGTTGAACGTTCATGAAAAATACGTGCACTCGGATGACCATGCATCCCTGGGAGTTTGGACACACTCGGTCCGTTCCCTCGCCGAAATGCCTTTATAGGTGTCAAAGCGAGGTAATATAGAGGACAACGACGTGTTGAGATCCGTAAGGTGATCAATGCGTCGTAGTGTCTAGACTCTGAGCACCTGCCTTAATCACAGGTGCTCGGAGTTGAATTTCGAACGAGTTCATGATACACTCGACTTGTTCCTCTGCCTTATCGAGTGACCGAGACGGCAGAGTAAGATAGAGTCACAAGTGAGGTACATCACCTGGAGTATCTAGTCCCCGGCTACGGCTGGGGATGGACGTCAACCACTAACGGATAATAGTGGTACGCAGGGCGGAGGACAAAAATTCTCCAAGCCAGGGCTGCTTGATAGTGCTTAGTAACAATCGAGTAGCTCGTCCTCCAACTGGGTTAGGACTCTGCGAGGCAGTTGTTTGTCACCACCTAGAAGGTAACAATGATGGGGTTACTTAAACATCTTGAACGTGAGTACAGGCTATTTGGTTCAACTTGGACCCGGGAGAGGCTCGCAACTCTGTTTACCAGAGCAGCGCACCACATTAATACCTGTTTCCGCAGAAGCGGTAAACATGATAGCCGAAACAACACCTGTCGACTCACTAGCTGATGATAGAGCTAGGATATTTCGTCGAGGGCGAGCTCTACCAGTGGAGATGAGGGCGACTATAAACAAAGAGGAGAAAAGACGCACGATGGAATTGTGGCAGTGCAGCTGGGATTCGTGCGTGAATGGAAGATGGACCTACCGCCTCATTCCGGACATAGCAGCGTGGTCTTCCAGAAAACACGGGGAGGTAGATTTCTACCTTACCCAGTTTTTGTCAGGGCATGATTGCTTTAGAGCATACCTGAAGAGGTTTGGTCTGGACGCGTCTCCCACCTGTCCAGCATGCAACGACGAGGAAGAGTCATCAGAGCATGCTTCATTTCAATGCTCACGCTTCACGAAAGATGAGGCAGTACTATATCTGCAGATAGGGACGCTGGTAACCCCAGATGATATTGTTGGTTTGATGATGACAGATGGTGAAAAATGGAAATCTGTGGCGGACACAGTCTCGCGCATAGTAAAGAGACTCCAACAACTCCAGAAGGAGAGAATAAAAGACAGAAGGTAGATAGCTGATCCAGAAGAGTGCCGATAGCCAGTCCACCCCGGGCGAAGTAATGCTTGGCGGCCGTCCCGCGCGGGGTTGATAGAAGGAACCCAAAGGTTAGGTTTTTAGTGGGTAGGGGTCCTTGGACCGAGTCTCACAGGCCCTCGGAGGAAGTCATTAGAGACACGCCACCAAAGGGTGTGTAGAGATCATTTTCCTACCCTTGTGATACAAAAAAAATATATATAATAAATATATTTTATATTTTACGATATATCATCATAATTCATAGTATATATGTCTTTCGAATTTCGTTAAATTTAAAATTTGCTCCTGAGATAATAAAAACATTATAATATTTTTTATGTGCTTGAAAATTATCATCAAAAAGAATGAAACAGTATATAAAATGATATATATATTGGTACAAACAGCAAAAACCAGTTAAGAGGTTAGAAAATACATGTATAATTAACGGGATATTGCATTTTATATCTAAGTATATATTTATATAAACATGTTAATATAGTATCTTGAAAATATATATCATTATGATAATATTAATTACATTAATTTCACATATTGTATATAATATATATATATATATATATATATTAAACACACTGCTTCATTATTATTACTAACTGAATATAATTGATCTATTGTGACGTTACATTTGCGCTAGTAACGAAACTCCCCGCGACGTTAAAAAATAGTTGTTCTACTCAGAAAGCAATTTGCAAGTGCAATTCACGATAATGATTAGAAAGTTGTTTATTGGTCTAAGATTGCCATTTCATTTCGATTAATGCCTAATAAAATTAAACGAAACCGAAAATATTCAGTTACCGTTATCGAAAACCACTGCTCAATCGGTCAAAAGGGACTCTAACTTACGGATCTCGAAATTAAACGTACAAACGGTATCTTCAGAATCCCATAAGGGTTGATCCTGTATACGGAATCTGACTCAGAAGACTAGGCAAGGATTGCATTTTGTAATTGATTACAAGCGAATATTGAAAATTAAAAATTACGTATAACAAAACAGAAATGAATAAACTGAATTGTTAGAACCGGTTTTACAGTTGATTTATAACTTAAAGGACCTGTAGTTACAAAATAAAAAAAATAGCTGGTTTGTTACCACGAACAGATATTATTTTACAACTAAATTATTCGACTTTACTAAAATATAAAAATATACAAAAAACACTAAATACTATAATACAGAATTGTCTGGCTCTTTTATTGGATTATAAAATACTGAAATACAAAAATACCATACAAAATGTGTTAAATATTAAAATATCAAAATCATGTCAAACACATGTCTCGATAACGATACCGACACTAATCTTCAGTTACAAATTTTTCAATACGAAGATGCATCTATTTAAGTACAAAATACACAATCATTCTGTTTGCCTTATTCAAAAAACTAATTTATCGGTATCGCAAATCAGATGAACTAAAACTTGATCTATCTCAAAAACTAAAATACACTCTCAAAATGCTAGCTTGTGCGCAACCCGAAGACTGAGCAAGTTTATCGCTATTTGAAACTAAAATGACTCTACTAAACTTTACTATTGCAAAACTACGAAATCATACAAAACAAATTGTAACGGATTTACAATTGTCGAAAACGCAGAACCGAACGAAATACAGCACTCTATATGGACCTCCACTCGACAGCGATAGCTGATACACAAAACTATCCAACTGCAATAGAATATAGGTCCGATGTTGACCAAACGAAGACTAGCTCCTCCACGGGAAATGACCACCACGGGTAAGACTCCTGTTTGGTGCCCGCTTTATGCTATGACGAACAGGCGAGTGGCGCCATTTTCAAAGGCCTCCGAGGTTTGGAGCAGGGCACGTTCAAAACAGAAAGCAAAAATGGCAACGATAGCAATATCTCATCAGCGGCAGTACTTGATCAAGCTGCAGACTCCACCGTTGTACAGATGTTGTTGGCTAATGACTGACTAACTACAGAAATGGTTTGCGGATTAAGAGTTCGAAAGCCGGGGCGCGCTTTAGTTGACATTGGAGCGGTCCTTGGAGTGGTCCAGGCTGCAAGATCACTCCAAAATAACATACTTCAACAAAAACCAAAACATAGCGATACTCAAACCTAGATCTTCAACTCTGAGTCACCAGGATCTGTATCGAGATCCAGACCTGTGTTCTCTTTCCGGTTTTTGAAAACGATAACGTCGTACTGTGTCTCTTTTTTGACGCAGCTTAAAAAGCAGTGTCACACTATACATACACTACATACAGGAGTAAAGTGCTATATTACTTAAAGTATATGCTATATATGTAGTGTATATATTGCTTAGTTATATCCAGTTTATAAAAATAATCTAGCAGTATATTTATATTTTAATTTAATAAGATGAAGAAAATGCTGATGTTAGCTACGTAAGATTAAATGCGCTGTGATCGTATGCGCATAACAGGCGGATAGTTTGAATATGATATGATATGAATTTAAAATAATAATACACTTTATAACGATTCAATATAAAAAACGTGAATAATTGTAACAAATTATTTAAACATAAATGAATTATTTATTTCTAAAATAAATATCAATATCTATAGTCTATCATTAATAAATAAATATAATTTTCTTGCGACAGAAAAGAGCTAAAATTACAGAATTTTCGATGAAAACATCTAATATACTTAAAAAGAACAAAATTATAGTGTATGATTACTCATTATGGCAAAATCGTATGTAGCGCGCGCGTAGCGTGCGATACAAATTTAGTATATACATATTGTTAATTATTTTGAGGTTATATTCCTCGGGACAGCTATTTTTTTGTGAGCTTGTGGGCTGGTTGTCGGCCGCCGCTGATTTGGCGTTCTAGCCGCGCGTTGTCCTGCCAAAGTGACGGTGATATGGCGTTTTTGCGATGGTGACGCGATAGTCACAGGCGAGAGCGTGTGGCGCCCTCTGGACGGTGACGTGAGTGTCACTGGTGAGAGCTGATGGCGCCCTCTGGGTGGTGACGTTAGAGTCATAGGCGAGAGCGTGTGGCGCCCTCTGGATGGCGCAGAGAATAATCGCTGGGTGAGTGGAGCACCAGGAAGTCGCTTGAGTGGACTCCTGGGCGAGAAACGTGGTGCACTAAGAAGCACCCTGGGCTAGCTACTCAAGGCGAGTGAAGCGCCAGAGAGTCACTGATTAGACTCCTGGGCGTGTAACGTGGTGCACTAGGAGGCACCTGGGGCTTACCACTCAGGGTGAGTGTAGCACCAGGAAGTCACAAAGTGGACTCCTAAGCGGTAGCGTGGTGCACTAAGAGGCACCCGGAAAGACCTGGTGTCGCACGTCTCCTAGGGGACCGCGGAGGGAAACGCGAGAGCGTGTCTGGTCGCCGGATCGCTCAAGGAGCGGAGGGATGTTGCCCGTGCCGGTCGCCGGCGGCAACTGAGCGTGCCGAGCCAAAGCGCTCGGGGGCTCGAAAAAAGAGTGGGGGTCGCTATTTAGAGCGGGGGGCCTCGTCAGCCAAAAATGCCTATTATCCTAAGAGGATGTCGGCTCTCCAGTCGCTAGAGCAGAAGTGACGTTTACTGGCTAAATCGCCTGATATGTAACAAAAATTTAATTGTTTGGATGCGCGAATAAGGAAATTTCGGCCATCAGCGCCAACTACCGGTGTATCGCGTAAAGAAAGCTGCCAGAGGCGCAGCTGTGCTTTGAAAAATCGGCGGAAAATTATGGATGCGCGAAATTTCTTAACACATATGATTATCATTTTTATTTTATTTTATTTTCAAAATTCATTCATAAAATAATAGTGAAAATGGAATTAAATCCAATTAACACTGCACACAAAAAATCGTAGTTGTGCTCACTTAGATTTAATCACTACGACTGAATCAAATTTTCAAAATATTAAAATCAATTTATTTTATTTTTGTTTCGGTCACGAATTTTCTTTTCATTATCATCATCAATTTTTTCTAAAACAAAATTCTTAGAATTCTGGAGCTGAAAATTTTATGACGTCACCCATGCCATGGATTTTTTTAAAAGGAGGAAAAAAAATCATTTTGATATAATGAATATCAATCTTTTTGCGTCATGTCGTCTTGTCATTACTTTTTGTTTTTCTGTTTATTGAATTATTCGTCTCAAATTAGTTTCGTATTATTATTCATTATGAATTTTAATCTCGTGTCCTTTTAGAACAAAAGTGTTTTCGAAAAGTCGTTTTGCATCGTGAGATGAATTCAATAAGTTTTGTCGAATTTATTTCGGTTAAACTTAAGTTTATTTTTGTGTCAATTAACGTTGAGCATAATGATGGCATGAACAGTCAAGTCGTTGATAGTAAATTCCTTTCGAAACTGTTTTCTCGCACTACTATAAGGGAAATGCTCCTTTTGCAACGCTGTCTTCATCGAGGACTACTTTAAACCCTGTCCTTATCACATAATTATTGGTTGATTCACATATTAAGAGTTTGTTTCCTTTGTAATTATCGTGTTAAATTCTGCTTTATGTTTGCCAAAGAAGCCATTATTTTATTATACACGATTTAAATAATAAATAAATGAATTAAGTGATAGCAGTTATGATTGACTGCTGATCTATTGTTATTATTTGGCTTTCTACTATGCCGGTACTGTATAGATATGTTAATTATTATTCCCGTCTGAATCGTCCTGTAAATAAAATCATCGTGTCACATTCAAAATGTTTTTTGTTGTGTGCGATGAATACCGTATGTACAATGTGTGCTGCTGTGGAATGCTGTGTTGAACATCCCGTGACGCAAAAAAGCTGTATTGGACGGCTCTCCACTTCACGCGCGCACGCGCGCAAGTCGCGCCATGTGCACAGCACTCAACGACGACATTTCGCGCATACCACTGGTTCACTCTCGTTCTCGATTTAGCCGTGTTCTCTTGATTCGAAAAGTTTGAAATAGCTTGCTGTGTTAATTTCAGGTTGTTTCGGAATTCGCATGGTAAGTACACGGAGAAAAGTATAAACGACTGACGCGCGTGAAGCAAACGTGTGGGCCTTTTATAATAAAATCGAAGATGATCACAGCCGTAGTAAATGACTGACCATCAAAAAGAAAAGCTTGACACATTCGTGCCAGACGATACAAGCGTTTATGACACACGCTTGAGACTCACGGAGTAGTAGTAGTAGTAGTATATTATTGGACCCAGAGACGAGCTCTATCAAAACCATAAAGCAAACGAATGTATAAGAGTGGCGAGTTAAGCGTGAATATGTACTAAAGGTTGGTTTTGCTCCAAGTAAGCATCAGCGAGTACAATACAAATAAACATCCATTGTTATAACTGAAAATGCGGTAATAATGCAAAACGATAGTGGAAAATGAATGAAAATTGAAAAATTGAAAATTGTAAGAAGATCGGAAAAGGGAATAGCGATAGATAAGAACTGTCAGACATAAAGTTACGTACACAAGCCAAGCTCCAGGCCTGGCTTTGGACAAACGCCTCGCACCAGGAGGCGCCACTAAATAACAACATTGTTTTCTTTATAAAATTTATAAATTTCCCTGAAAGCAAGCTCGTTATTGTATCGAATTATTGCAGCTATTTCACAAACAAGATGGGGATTAATTCTCCACAGATTGCCTCTCAGTTTTTCAGAGGCTTCGGCCAAGAGAGGACAGTTGAAAAGAAGATGATTCAAATCTTGTCTTACTGCTTCGCAGTCACATTCTGCAGAACCAATGATGAGTTTTTCGGATAAATGTGCCCTGCAGCATGTGTGATTTGATTTAACTCTATTGATTAAAGTGATGAACTCCCTAGAACCCTTAACGATTGTAAACCACGGTTTAACCAAACCTGCTTTTGACGACTCAAAATAGAACTTGCCCTTAGAGTTACCTTGCACAAGAAGATGATTGCGAGACTCATTTCTCAAATCATTTTTAAACTGCACAAACATGTTATGAAAACTAATTTTGGGAACATCAAAAACACTTTTATCGAGAGCAGCCTTTGCTAACATATCAGCTTTCTCGTTTCCTACAATGCCGACATGACTAGGAACCACACGAACTCAGCATCAAGGCCGATTCTCATAATATTCAAATAAACTTCTTTGATTTCTAAGATGATATCATCTACCTTTTCTGTACAGTAAGATCTATACAAAGCTGTCAGAACACTAAGAGAATCAGTGAAAATCACGGCGTTTTTAATTTTTCTTTTTAGAATCAGTTTCAGAGTATCAAAGATAGCCAGAGCTTCCGCGTGGAAGATTGTGAAATGATGGTTTACTCTTTTTGACAAGGAAATTTTGAGGTCGTCAGACCAAATGACATAGCCAGTTCTATCAATATCATTATTTTTGGACCCGTCTGTGAAGAACTTGACTTTATTGCGGTGATATTTTAATAAATACTTTTTCAAGTGATTGTTAACGTGCATGAGGGTTTTGAATTTTTTACCGTCATTAAGATTAATCTTACTATCCAAATTTAGAAAGCGAGCTGAAAAATTAAGTCGTACCTACCCATTTCCAAGTCCGAATGTTTGGAAGGCAATCGACGAAATCATCATACACTAAAACCAAATTAAACTTATTTTTAATTTTTTTCTCGATTAGCACTGACTAGTTTATTTACTAAAATGTCTCTCAGAGGATGATTTTCTGAAGACATGACTTTTATCAAAAATTTTTTGCCAAGGTATTGTCTCCTTAAATGAAGTGGGGATTCGCAAGCTAAATCAAGAATAACATTAGTCGGAGTAGTTTTCATTAAACCCAAAGCTATTCTGATAGCAGCGAATTGCACTGTATCTAATTTCTTTTTGGAGCTCTCGCAACATGAGTCTAAGAAAATACTACCCCAACCCAAATGGGCCCTGATAAGACCTTTGTAAACTGTCAGAACTGTTTCAGGATGAGCTCCCCAACGAACTCCAGTTATTGCTTTAATTACATTTAAAAGTCTATAACTTTTTTGTTTGATATTAGTAATATGTAATTTCCAATTTAATTTATAATCTAAGAAAACGCCTAAGTATTTGAAATTATCTACGATTTTCAATTTCTCATTATAATCTTTTACAACACTATTAAATTTAGAGAAATCAACTTCAGTATTATTGTTTTAAAAATAACACACTTCAGATTTATTAATTGATATTTTTAGATTTAAACTGTCGAAAAAAGTTCCAATTGACTGTAAATTGTAATTTAATTTTCGATTAATTTCACACAGATCCGTACCTGTGTAATGAATGGCAACATCGTCCGCGTACATAACAATGCCCATGTCATCGTCCAGGCTACGTTTAATGTTGGACGTATATAAATTAAAGCATAAAGGGCTAAGGACCGAGCCTTGAGGCAAGCCTTTGCCCGTAGATCTCTTCCCCAAGTTTTCTCCACCGAACCAACCGGTAATATTTCTCTTGTAGAAAAGTTTATACAGAAAAAGTACTAAATCATATGGCAAGCCAATCTGAGCATTAGCGCGCATAAAGTAAACGGGTCAACGTTGTCATAGGCACCAACAATGTCCAGGAATACCACCCCAATAATCTTTTTTTCGTCCATTGCATGAGCAATTTCCCCGACTAAGCAACCGACCGCATCGTAGCATGACTTTCCTTTTCTGAACTCAAACTGACAATCCGGTATTATATCATTTCTTTCCGCCCACCAATTAATTTTTCTACATAAAATGCGCTCCATGACTTTCAATAGTTGAGAGTTAATTGAGATCGGTCTAACATTCTTCTTATCGGATTTAGGGATGCAGATAGTATTACACTCTAACCATGAATCTGGTGTTTCGATTTCAGATAGCATATTATTGAAACAATTCAAAATTTCATCATTCAACTTTTTTGAAAAGTTTTTAATAATCTCAGCTGTGAAAAGATCTGGGCCAGGGGATTTGTTTTTTTTAAGACTATGTAAGGCTGAAATAAATTCTTCTCGAGTGATTTGTTGATCAAAAATGAAATTATAATTTCTTATAATGTTGAGTTGATCATTTAAACGGTGAGATTTATCTGGAATATTAAGTGGTTGAACTGACACTAACTTATCAAATGCTCTAAGAACTGCCTCTCTATTTATATTATCGTTGAAAACCCTGTCCTTAGAAAGCTCTTTATTTTTAAAGTTTTTAATTATACGCCAGACTTCGCGAATATTACTATCTTCATTAAGGTTACCGCAAAAAGTTCTATAACTTTCTTTTTTAATTTTTATAATTTAATATTCGTTTCTTTTTTAATTTTTTCATAATTTTCATAGTTGTTGGAATTTGGCGAATCCAAGAAAGCTTTATACGCAGCTTTTTTCGCATCCAAAATCTTATCACATTCGCTATTCCACCAGTAACTAATATTCCTTTTAAATTTTTTAAAATTGCCTATTTTTGCACCAGACGACAGAAGACTTTCATGAATCAAATTACAAATGGCATTATATTTATCTTTACCAGGGATCAAATGTTCGAGATCATCTGCTATTTTATCACATTTTTCACTAAAGTCAGGCCATGAAATATTTTTTAATAGGAATTTGTCTCTATGACGAGTAGAACTATCTAAATTTTTTGTAGATTCCAGTAAAACTGGAAAATGATCACTATTGTGATTATAATCGCATACTTTCGAAGAGAGTTCACAGGAAATATCCGAAGATACAAAAGTAAGATCTAAGGTACTCCTATGTGATCCATCTTTAGAATGCCAAGTAAATTTCGAACTTTCATTTAAACATAAAAACTGCGAATCTGAGAAGGCGTCCATTATTTTTTTCCCTTTCCTATCTGGGCCTTGGAGATTATTTTGCCAAATCGGAGATTTGGCATTAAAATCGCCACAAATAATAATTCTATCAAAATTAAAAAAAAGAAAAGAAATAGTTTCAAAAATTATCTTTAGTGTAAGGTTCACTCGCTGGACGCGGTGGACTATGAATAGAAACAATATTATAAAAATCGTCATCACGAGAGTTGTTAAATTTACATTTAGCAAAAATAATTTCGACCCCATTTTGTTGGCAGTTATCAACAAAATCAGGATATTGGTCATTTAATATTTTAACAGAAATGTTAGATCTACATAACAGGGCAACGCCCCCACCGTTAGTCGGTCCATCTCTATTTACGGGGAAAAATTGAAAACCAGAAAAACAAAAATTTTGGCTATTATTAAGAAAAGTTTCATTCAAACAAAGAATATCTATTTTGTTATCGTCGATAAGATGTGGTAATTCGTGACTTTTATTAAAAATAGACCTACAATTCCAATGGGCTATAGAAATGTTAAGGTTGTCTGACATAATAAAACAAGAGGGGAAAGAATTACTTATAGACGAATGATTGAATGAAAAAAAAACAGATAGGGAAGGGACTCACCTATCCAATATTTATAATAGAAGATAGTTATTGAAGCAATCTGAGCCAGAGCACTAAGTTAGGTTGTTTATCGAGAATGCTGGCAACTTCTTGCCCAGCCGCAACTTTGTCGTTTTCTTGTGCAAAAGAATAGTTGCACAGCATAGTCGTTTCTTCAAATGAAGCAAAAACTAAGTTTTGCGTGTTCATCTCGAGTTCGCGTTTTTCAGCGATTTTTGCTTTTAGTTTATCTAAAAGATCTTGCCTGTTACTCACTTCGATTTTACAGACTGTTAAAGTTGTGTCCATAGTTAAGGTTATAACCTCATTTCTCATTGCTTCTCTATACAACTCCACATTTCCAGAAGAGTTATCAGAGGTTGGCGATTCCTCTCGAAGGGATTCCACTTCCGAGGCGTCAGCGTCCTCTGTGTCGGTGGGATCTCCCACTGCGCCATTGACAGGCTTCTCCTTAGCCTTTCTCACTCGTTTTTTCTTCCGTTGCGAGCTTTTTTCCTCAATATCTTTAATGTTAACTATGAGTTTGTTCATGTTAACTCGAACCGACTCAGCATAGCTTGAGGGTTTGTCAGGGATTTTCCCATTAGATTCCTGAAGAAGTTGTAAAGCTTCTTGAGGGTTTTTGTTGTGATAAGCCATCACATACTTGATTTTTTTCTGCAGGACAAAAATGGGGCACTCCGTAGAGTAGACCGAATGGTTACAATCTTCGTTATCTTGCCTAGAACAATTTATGCATTTTGCAGCGTTGGGGTCACTTTTTTTTATGGGACAGCATCTCTCATCATGTCTACGCTCTGAGCAGAAACCGCAATAGATATGAGCAAATCCAGAATTATCATCCGCTTAGCCGTTCAAAAAATATTTTATTTATAGTGATGGAGACGCTCTTAAAACCAAATTTTTTAGATTCAGCGACCCAAAATTAGTCTAGAAAACATAGCGCCCCTCAAAACAAAGCTCCGTGACATTGTTTTTTTTCAAGGTCAAAATCAAACAAATTTGGCCGAATTTAAAAATGTTTAAATTACTACAATTTTGATAATTTTCTATAAATGCATGTTGTATTCTGAAAAAATAAAGTTCTAATTATAAGTGGTAAAAAATTTATTAAAACTTAATAAGGCAACCTATTGTAGATGGCGCTGCAAACGATCAAAACATGTATTTTGTATTTCAATTTTCCAATAATCAAAAAAATCTTCTAAAAAGTTTTTTTTCTAATCTTTTTGTTATTATTTGTGTTTTG
>JAAMPD010002945.1:0-12162 GCA_025266255.1 Trissolcus basalis
GACGATCAAAAGTTATACCAAGATCAAGTTTACTGGATACACGTTTCAATGTAGTTCCATTAATCGCATAGTCGTAGACAATACAATCAGATTTATAGAAAGACATGATATTACACTTATCAGGATTCAGTTGCAATTCATTTACATCACACCAGTTAGCAAAGTTATCAAGATCATGTTGCAAATTGTTACAATCAAGAATGTTGTTAATAGGCAAAAAAAATAATGAAAAAGTAATGATTATTTTCAACAAACTTTCTATACTCTTTTAAAAACTGACATATGGTTTTTGTTTCTTGACTCGTAGAAATAAGTTCGGCTGAAGGTAACGTATAACGTCTATTTTTATAACGATAGAGTGCAACATCAGTCTTTTTGTTTTGAATTTTTTCTTTTTTAGTACTTGTAATTACTAACTCAAGAAAAGATGACTCAGTAACCTCAGATTTGAATTTAAAATGAATATTGTGTTCTGGACACATGCAAGATGCATATGCCGTATAAGAAAACTGATTGACTCTGACGTCTTTAAAAGCTATTAAGCAAGTCCAATCAAATTTTTTAACCAGAATTTATCTGAAAGTTTTCATCAAAAATCTTTTTCTTTCTCTTACTGATTCAAAGCGATCAATTTTTCTTTTAGGAATAAGTGCTTCTCCAATCGTAAATGAGTAACGTAGTTGAGTTGTAGACTTTTTTTTCATTTTCTTATCTGGATTCTTCTTTCCTGACGCTTTTGATGTTTTTTTTTTCTGACATTTGAATCACTCATCTCCAAGTCTATTGAAATAATGTCTGACAGTGAATCTTTTTCGTTGGACATGTTTGTTAGTCGATTATTCTTGGTGACTTCAGTATCTGAAAATTCTATTAAAAAATTGCAATTGTAAACATTTTTGAATGAAAATTTTGACGATTAATTGTCGAGGCATCGTCGAACCATAAACGCTAGGGATAATATATAATACCTGAAAATTTTCTAATTTTTGTGTTTCTACGTTTTCTGTATTTTTTTCTTTTGGCAATATTTTTCTTTAATTCTTCATTACCAGAACTCGAAGAGCCAGTCTCAAACTGTGACAAATTAACAGTGGACATTTCCGAGACAATATTTTCGCTCGTATCAATATCTGTAATTTTTTTTACAATAAATTAGAACCAACAATAACAATAAAGAGAAATTATGTCATATTCATTAAATAAGTTAATATTATTTATATAAATCTTACCCAACATTGTTGAACTATTTGTGATAGTTCCACAGATATCAGTCATAAAATTAATATGTTAAATAATATCTTGATAAATCATCACTCGAAGAAACAGATAGTTATAAAATTAAGCAATAATAAAAGTCAATGACAATCACAATATTCTCAATTGCCCCTTGCTTTGAACATAAATATCATCATAGGATCATTTTCTTGCAAATTCTTTATTATAACTTCGATTAGTGAGAATAGGTTATTCGATTTGACAAAAGAACGTAAGTGTTTTTTTTTCGCGCCAAGAACGCAAATTTTGAAATATGAAAATAGTAACATTAAAGTAGAAATAAATAAATAAATTTATTTATATGAATAAATGAAAAAAATTTATTTATTTCTATATATGAAAAAATCGAATAAAATATAATAAAAATTAATAAATAAAATGATGAATAAAAATTTATAATAAAATAAAAATTTGAATTTTGATAATTTTCGAATTATTATTTCATTATCATTATACTTTTATTGTGAACGATCAATACAGAAATAGAAAGATAATTGTTGGAAAGATAAATTTTTAATCATTCAGAATTTAAACGGCAGTTTTATAATTGAAAAATAGAACGTTCTCGTATATTGAGACAAATGAATGTCGCTGAGTGAATCAGTCAGTGTGCCATGTGTTAATTGAAAACAGAAGACATTTAATAATTCTTGATTTAAATTGAACTAACACCATTATTAAAATGGTTAAGCAGATTTCTGAGCGTTATGTTAACGAGATTGTGTCAATTATTTGTAAAAATGTTTCTAGAATAGAGAAAGTATCATTCTCATCGAATTCAAGAGGCTGTTTAGGAGATAAAGTAAATCAATTTTTTAGTTCCTACTTGAAAATAAACTTTGTTAAATAAGATTTACATACATCGTACATATATGTTTTCATATCCGTAATACATATACAGTACACAATCTTCCCGACATATCATATCATTTTTTTTAACATATGTGAGAATGTATCTTTTTTCAAAAAATATAAGTTTAGATTAGCGTCGCTAGAGGGAAGTGTTGCGCAAGCGTGCGCCGAGGAGATAGAGAGGGGGATGGTCAGCGGGCAGTGTGAGATGGAGTGCGAAACGCGACAGACGAAAGCGCTGTATAAAATTATTAATAAAATAGTAAACAAAAGTTGAAAGTTGAACTATTCAAGATGGGTGACGAACCTTCCCGAAACACCTAAGATCGAAAACGTGGAATCGGTTGAAAAGTTGAAGGTAAACGTGTTAAAGAAAAGGCTGGAAGAGTTTGACTTTTTTACAAAAAGGCAGCAAAAGTGACCTTGTACAGCGTTTAAAAGAAGCACTCAAAATTAAACAAGAACAAAGTGACCAAAAGACAGAAGACATCAAAGACGAAAGTGGCGGCTATGACACCCGCCAGCACAAAGGTGGTGGGGTCGATAACAAAGGAAATGATGAACAGGACAACCACCAAAACAGAGATGGCAGTGCAGTCTACAACAAAGAAAAGACGACAGAGAGTTCGGTGGAGGTTGTTGGCGCGTTTACATCGCAATAATTTGCTCGAGCTGTTTTTGGATTGAAATAAAGCCCGTTTAAATTTTATTGTTTTTCAACGCGATTGTTGTTACCCGAAAGGGTCCGGAAAGCAAATTGATTCTTTCGTTTCCCTTTTCTAAGTGAGGTCGTCCAATATAACCTCACTTTCAAAGTTTCCAGAATCATCCTCCGGTTTCGACCGGGTGGATTCAAATTCTACAATGGAGGACGATATGACAGAAGATGTCAGTGACAAGCAGCAGCAGACATCCGCAGCGGTCTAGGAAGGCTACGTCGAAGGGTGCCGTGGTCCCTACGGCATCTGGGTACGTGATAAGGCCCAGTCCAATCACCCATTTAACATCTTTAAGGTCGGCCCGCTCATCGCAGAAAGATACATATCTATAGTAGAAGTGAAAAAGGATGGACGATTTAAAGGAGTGATTCTTTTCAAGAATAGAATCGAAGCCAACAAGTGTTTGATCGACCCTATCTTCGAGGACCATGGTATGCGAACCTTTATCCCGGGTTTCCGGAAAGTGAGAAGAGGTGTCTTGCGTGGTATCCCCGTGGACTTCACGAACGAATTTTTCGAGGGAGCCATGAAGTCCAAGGTGCAGGTCCACAAGGTTACGAGGCTGAACAGGAAAAACAAATCTGCGTCATCGAAGGACGTCAAGTGGCTTCCTACTACCTCGGTTTTGGTCTCCTTTACCGGAGATCAACTGCCCAACGAAGTTTTCATCAACCTTGTGAAGGTCGAAGTTGAACCGTATGTCAGCCAACCTCGTCAGTGTTTTCAGTGCTTCGGCTTTGGCCACATGGCTAAATTATGCCGCGGCAAGGAGCACTGTTCCATATGCGGTGAATTTAAACACGACGGAGAATGCGTAGGTATTACGCCCAGATGTCGCTACTGCAAAGGGAATCACAAGTCTGTCGACAACATTTGCCCTGTCATTGAGAAGAACCGTGCCGTGAACAGGATGATGGCATACGACAATATATCCTTTTCTGAGGCGTATCAGAAGGTGTTCAACCAAGCTCCTGTCCCAGTGAAAAGTCGTGAAAATTACCCAGAGTTGCGGTCCGGTGAGAAGCAGTTAAGTAATGCCTCTTTTAGCCGTGTAGCTAAACCTGGAAGAAAGGAAACGGAAAAGAAACTGATGGACAAGAGAAACGGGAATCAGCAACGGGATGCAAGCAGTACCAGCCAGGTTTCAGTCAACGCTGCAGTGAATTAAGTAAGTCAACAAGTGGAGAGCGATGAGGCTATGGAATTCGTGGCTCAAAGCATCAAGAGATCCTCGCCCTGCGATGAAGCCGAGTGGGAGGAGGAGACGAGGAAGAAGAAACCACTACAGCAGCGCTCACATTCTGCCGGATTCCAGCAAACTTCTTCGTCCCACGTACATCTCGCTAATATTACAAGACAGTTGGAAGAGAGGTTAGGTGAAAATGTCAAAACATATAAGAACTCCGCCAAAAGTAAAAATAAGAAAAAGTAGTTTATTTTTATATCGTCAAGTACCTTTTGATTTGTATTCACCGGTTTAAATTTAACTCTAAATTTTAATCTTCTAAATAATTGATCAAAAGTTGAAATTTTTACAGAGGAATTGTCGCGGTGTGAAAAATAAAATTGATCTGGTTGTAGAATCCAGCGATTACGATATCATTATGCTTGTAGAGACTTACTTAAGTTTAGACGATCAATTCCGATTGAAAGGTTTCAATTTTGTACGTTTTGATAGAGTTAACGAATCAAGAGGTGGCATTGCGATTAGTATTAAAGAAGGATTGATTTTTGAAAAAGTGGATATTAATTGTAATGGTAAAAGTTTAGAATATGGTTCAATTCAAATCGAATCGGATTTGGGTAGTATTCTAGTCGTAACTTGTTATGGGAAACCCTATTATAATAATAATATCTCCCTAAGGGAGTGGATTGAATTTACAAGTGCAGTTAAACAATTTAAGTCAGATCATTTTATAATAGGCGGGGATTTTAATGCCCATCATACCTCATGGGGTAATTATAGGTGTTGCACAAATGAAAACATTATTTTTGATAATACTGATGTTGAAGATTTCATCCTTTTGAATGATAAATGTCCAACTCATATAACTCTGTCCAATGATGTATGCAGTTATTCAAACATTGATCTAAGTTTTGCTTCTCCCAGAATAGCCCTGGCCTCTGATTGGAGGGCCAATGAGGATACCTGGGGTAGTGACCATTTTCCTATCAGTATTCAGATAAATGTTAGACCTCTATACGAACTTAAAATAGATTACAGGTATAACTTAAAGAAATTAGATAAACAAGAATTTTTTGATATCTTAAATTCAAATAAACATTTATTCAATTGTATAGGGTATTGTAACTTAGATGTTACTTCAAAATATAATTATTTTTATAATTTTTTAGATGATGCAATTAAATCTGCTTTGCCAAAGAAAAATGACGATAACTTACAAAATAACGATATAAATCTAGATGTCAAACTAAAACCAAAGAAGTCAATATAATCCAAGTGGTATATGGTGGAATGAACGATGTGCAAGAGCGAAGAGAGTGAGAACGGCAGCTTTTGAATCTCTCAAATATACGTACGATATTGAACAATATATAAAGGTAAAAAAGATAATCGCAAGTACACGAAAAATTTACCGCGAAGAAAAAAAGAGGTCTTTTGTTAGTTTCTGTCAATTACTTTCCCCAAAAAGTGAATTATCATATGTTTGGAAAAAAAATCAAGCTTTTTAAAAATTGCTTAGATAATAAGGCAGATTTTTCACAAGGAAACAAAAAATTGGAAAAGAATATCAAAGAATGTATTGATAAATTGATTAAGGGATATAGATGTCAGATTCCGAATTTGAAATGTGTAGAAGATATGGAGGAAAATAGTGAGGGTTTACACTTTCTAGACCAACCTTTTTCATTTGAAGAATTAGATTTTTGTATTGACAGTTTAAATGTTAAATCTGCTTCGGGTATAGATATAATAAGTTATGAAATTATATCTATGTTACCTGAATTTTATCGTAGACTTTTACTAGAATTATACAACGATTTTTTACATACAAAAGTTTTCCCTCAACAATGGAAAAGGTATTCAGTTATGTTTATTCCAAACGGTAATTCCGATAAAGTCAGGCCCATTTCTCTTGCTAGCTGTCTTTTGAAAGTTATGGAAAGAATAGTTAATGAAAGGATGCAATGGTGGTGTGAGACCAATGGGTTGTTAGCAAGATCCCAGTTTGGGTTCCGTAAGGCAAAATCTTGTATGGATAATTTAAGTATTATAACATCAGATATTCAACGTAATTTCTATAAAAAAGATTCGGTATCAGCGGTCTTTCTAGATGTGAAAGGTGCCTATGATAATGTGATTCCGGAAATATTAATTGACGATCTTATTAAACTTAATGTTCCAAAAAGAATGCTCGAAAATTTGATAGATAGTCCATGTAAAATTTTACAGTTCGCAGACGATATCGCAATATACAATACTAAAAACGATACCAGTGTTCAGGATCAGATTGGTAAATTTGAGCATGAGTTGGAAAAAATAATTCCTTGGTTAGCTATGAGGGGCTTGGAACTTGCACCTGAAAAATGTGTACTTGTTGTCTTTGACAATAAATCAAAACAGATAGTTAGCAATTTAAGGCTGAACATAGGTGCTCATTCGATAGGTGTATTTAATAATGTAAAATTCCTAGGAATGTACCTTGACAAGCGACTTAACTGGCGAAAACATATTAATTACTAGCTAAAAATGCGTGCTTCGCACGCATATTTGCATCGCTGCACTATTAAATGCAGGATAACGTCACTACAAAATCAAATTTAAAAACAATAAGTGGACAATTGTTTTAATTTCCACAATTTTTACTTTGATATGAAAACGATAATATGTTTGTGTTTGTGAATATCAAAATCGAAAAAAGTCATTCAAAAATACAACTAAAACAATATTACCTTGGAATAATTGAAAATTCATTGCACGATTCAATTTTCATTATCATTTAGCATAATTTTTATATTACATAAAAACCATTTTTATATACTATTATAGTAAAGATGGTTAAGATTTATCTTAACATTTTTGAGTCTTGTATCCGTCTTTGTTATTTATAACGTTTCGACGTAACAAAAAATATTTCTATTTTCATGTCTAGTATAATGTGCGCGATTCACCTTATGTGAATCGGCCTTGGTTTAATTTCAAAATCAACGGAAAATTGTATTTTTCCTAAAATCAATTAATGGTCAAAAACAACAAAGTTTTGTTTATTTTTTCATTTGAATTTTAAATAATTGCTGAGTCATTCAAATCAGAAGGTTGAAATTTTGAGCGAATCTCCCTTTTTCCCCCACTCTGCATGTGTGTAAGGGTATAAATAGGGGATGCGCAAATTATAATGTTAAGTTACTTTTGGATATTGAAAACATCTAGCCGCAATTGTGAGTCAAATAGTGAAATTCTAGTGAAGATAAGTCAGCGTGGGCATTCCATCCTCATCTTGCGAACCGAGCGATGACTCTCTCCGTCCTCGTTCTACATATTGAGTGAGATCTATCCTACTTTATTTCGTATTCTTTAATTTTGATTCGCATTCTATTTTGAATTATTGCATTCTAGATATCATTTATATGGCATTTCAATCATGCATTTGACATATTTGATCATTCATGTTGTTGGGTCTTGAAACTAGAGAATTAACTAATCATGAGAGTTGTATCTCTTTTTGCACAGATTTATATCTGTTGCACTCTCTACAGTCATTTCGACTTGAGAACCTGGTGCGTCTCCGTCAGTTTCTTAAATTGTAAGAACTGATATTTAATTTAACTTGGAATTCAATCATATTTTTGCATTACAAAATTTCTTTACTAATTGCGGTGTGCATTGCCTGCAATAGTAAATGGATTGTTTAAATCTTGTTTGAATTGTTGATTTAACTTAATTTGTTAATATAAAATTTGGATTATTATGGGCGGTTGCTTTTGATAAAATTCACGGTCAAGTTCAATTTAAAATAGTAAAGGGGTAACGGCTTTATTTTGAATTCTTAATCGTTTGTTTTGGTTCAATTAAAGCTATCTTTTATTTCGTGAGTTTTCGGCAGCGTCTGCCCACTAATGCTATATTTTCATTCTCAGGCTCGTTCAAACTGACCGTTTGAACGAGTTTCATTTTTGCCTTCAGTCACCGTAATTCTGTACTCAGCGGTGTCGGTAACAGAGCTCGCTGCCCCACCTCTTGAGTTATTCTAATTTATTTCAGATTTTTTCTGACTTAAATTTTCCTGCGCAATGTGGGAGGTTTTCGCGATGGGAATCTCCCACAAGCTGTTTAGATTTTTTACTAGTATTCTATTGCAAGCAGTTGCGAATAATAGAATTCATCTTATATTTTTCAATATCTTAGAAAAATTTTTAGAATTTATAATAATAATAAATGAATAGAAAATAAATTGTCATTCATTAATCATGATTCAAATCTTGATCGAATGATAAATGAATTTTGATTAATTATTCGAAATTTAATTGAATAATTAATGAAAGTAGTAATATAACCGGTATGGGACCTCAAAATTGTTTGAGGTATACGTTCCATACCAGTTATACGACCAACTGCTTAGGCATCAAAAAGTGACGTCTTATGATGTCACGATCCTTACCTGCACTGAAAAAACATCTTAGAAAAGGGGGGCCGCGTCATCTATGACGTCATGATCTCCACCCGCACAAAACGTCTCTGAAAATGATTGAAAAAGGGAAAACACTATGAAAATAGATAAAATACATGTATATATGAGACCTGTGACGTCATATCTTATCACGATGTTACCAGAACAAATTGATTGCCACTATTATTCAATAAAAAAGCTGATAGATAGGACTTGTGGGAGATTTCTATCGCGAAAATCTCCTAACTTGCGCATAAAGATTAAATACAGAAAAAAATTCTCAAATAAATCGGAATAACTTAAGAAATGGGGCAGCGAGCTCTGTTACCGACACCGCTGAGTACAAAATAACGCCGACTGAAGGCAAAAATGAAACTCGTTCAAACGGTCAGTTTGAACGAGCCTGAGAATGAAAATATAGCATTATTGGGCAGACGCTGCCGAAAACTCACGAAATAAAGGATAGCTTCAATTAAACCAAAACGAACGATTAAAAAGTCAAAATAAAGCCGTTAACCCTTTACTGTTTTAAATTATACTTAATCGTGAATTTTATCAAAAGCACACGCCTATAATAATCCAAATTTTTTATAAAAAATAAAGTTGGATCAACAAATCAAACAAGATCCAAATGCTCTAAATAATTCATTCACTATTGCAGGCAATGAACACTGCAATTAATGAAGAATCATAGTGATGCAAAAATGTAATTGAATTCAAAATTAAACTAAAAATCAGTTCTTACAATTCGAAAAACTGACGGAGACGCTCCAGGTTTTCGAGTCAAAATGACTATCGAAAGTGCACCAGATATAAGATCTGTGCAGAAAGAGATAAAACTCTCATGATTAGTTTATACTCAAGTATCAAAACCCAACAACATGAATGATCAAAAAATGTAAAATGCATGATTGAAATGCTATAAATGAGTTCTAGAATGCAATAATTCAAAATAGAATGCGAATAAAAATCAAAGAATACAAAATAAATCAGGATAGATCTCACTCGATATGTTGAACAAGGACGGAGAAAGTCATCACTTTTATATTACATTTATTTTGATAGACGTAAAAAGGATCAATTGTTTTAATGAATTCGTAGTCATAACTTAATCATAAAATTCTAACAGTCATATTTTTGGAACGTACATTAAGGTGATATTGCAATGGAGCTTACTACTTCAAAAACGGGGGAGGTTACCGAGACAAATATACTTCACGGAATTGAATGAAAATTTGTCAGCATATTAAACAAAAGGCTTTTAAATGAATTCTACTCTCAATGTTTGATGAACAAACTATATTACGTGATTCTCTCACTCCTGCTTTATATTCTCGCGAATTTTCATTTAATTCCATAAAGTAAATTTGTCAGTAGTAGAGGGACGACTATAGACACTAACCTTAAAATTGTTTGAGGTTCGTGTTCCATAGTCGCCCCAAAACAAAACTGCTTAGACATCAAACAATAATGCGATCGTAAGAATTTATGACGTCACAATTATGACATCACAATCCGATCATCTTACCGAAACAGATTAAACCCAATCGAAATATTATTTAATAAAAAATTTACAAGACAGAATGATAATTAATAACAGGTAGAATAATAATGATTCGATCATTATGTGACAAATTTTTTACCAATTTAAATTAATAAAAATAATAAACAATTTATTAAAAATTAATGAAATAAATCAATTTTCTATTCATTTATGAGAAAGTGTTATTGTACTATAAGATTAAAAATATGTTTATGTAAATTGACAAAAATATTGAAAATGATGAAAATATTTTTCGGACGGTGTCAACGGCGTACGGTCACCGCTCCGATCTATTAGGATATGATATATATAAAAACCGAAATATTGTTCCAGCTGTTTTATTCTAAATAATTTATTATTTTGAATAAAATTATTATTTTATAAATTAATAATATTTATTATTTAGGGTTGCACTGTTTTCGTTTCCTTGCGTGTTACGATCTCGTAATAAGGCGTGCGACGTATAGAATCGTTGACCAGAACAATCGGTTCTTCGCGCAAACCTTTTGCGAATCGTTTAAGAATCGTGTGGTTAATCACAAGGCTGTTTTCGTAGTTAAGTCGAACGCCTTTTATTTTGCATACTACTCTCGTCGCGCCGGACGCGTTGCGCACGGTGTGCGCGTAAGCTTTCGGACCTATGCTACAAAACATGGTTATGTGCTCGCCAGCTGCAAGCTCTGAAACCATGTCCCCTAGATGAGTTCCAGTCCTTATATCATGCGATCCTGGCCTGCTGACGTACATCGTACAGTCTGTGTCAAAATATAAGCAGCGATCCTGGAGCTGCTCCAGGTAGCTGTACAGTTTGAGACGTGCCTAAGCTGTCGTGAAACAAGCCAGGACAACATTGGTGATTGCCTGTACCTCGACAGCATCGTCAAGAAACGTTGATGTCAACGATTTAGCATCGTTACTGATGGGGAGAAACCCTGACACTATCAAGCGTGCGTCAGTGAGAATAGAGACAAGTTCTACCCAAGATTCGACTATTCGTGTTTTACGCAAATTACAACGTTGTCCAAGTTTACCCCACACCGAGTTCGAGCCTAACTTAGCCACGGACCTGAGACCGGGGTTTTCACAAATTTTATCTTTTTCCAGACGGATGTTCTCGGCTGTCAGGTAATAGGTAATGTAAGCTGTCTTGTCCTCGTCAGTGACGCACCCTTCGAGAAAACCGCTAGTTTCTTGTTTTATTTTGAGAAAAGCGTCGATGTATTTCGCAAAGAGGCCACCTTCATCGGTCGATTTATTGTACCGAGTTGTTTCGTATTGCCAAATTTCATAAACTTTTAAAATTTGATAGCCTAGACGTACTGCCTCACATAACTCATCCGAGACATACGTGCCTTCGAACCAGCAATCCTTCTCATTCTTGTGTGAGCGAGGATCCTTGTTCAGCTGTTCAGCGCACGTACGACAGAGCGCGAAGATGAGACGACCACCCATACGCACGGGTAGAACAGGATGCAAGAGTTTACGCGGAGCGAGAAATCGACAGCTAACGAGGCCCTCGACACGTTCCAAATCGTTATCAGGCCCGACGAGTTCCAGACAGTCGGCACCTACGAACAGTCTAGGGTGTCCGACAGGGTATTTCCCGTACTTGCACACCCAAGGGTACAAACTACAAATGTCGGTAAATTTTATTGTTTCACCATCTTGCGGTTTGTAGAACGTAGCCATATTAGCTACACGGCCTCCAAAAAATGCATCACGAGGGTTCAAGGCATGTGTCAAATACCTATCCAAAGAACGCAAAAATTCTTGAGCTTCCGTATCTGTTTCCAAGTATTCCCTAAACGAACACTCCCACTCTTCAACGAGTCTATACCCCGCACCCTTGATACGTTCAGAAATGGAACACGTTCGCTCGTAACGTTCCGTCAAACTATCGCAAACTTTTTTCTTTTTTCATTCGTAGGGTACTTGTCGCGCTCAGCCTGAAAACATTTTGGGCAACCGTGCCAGTAACATCCGTGAAACTGATATACGGTGTTTGTGGACGGTTCAAAACCGTCTACTAAAACACCGATGGAGAGACGAATTTCACGACCACGGGCCGCCTGACGGATCGTAACACCTTCAGCTCTTTCGCGCAGTGCTAACCATTTCAGAGCCAAGGGTGACTGCCTATCCG